>CM042553.1:21055019-21105019 GCA_023630585.1 Cranoglanis bouderius
GTGTGTGTGTGTTACTCACAGACTGAGCACGGCCTGCATGGAGATGAAAAGTGCCGGGACATTGAAGGTTTCAAAGAAGACCTCGGCTGCACGCTCACGGTTCTTACTTGGGTTTAGAGGAGCTTCAGTCAGTAATACAGGGTGCTGAACACACACACACACACACACACACACACACACACACACACGAAAAGTTTCCAAGGGGAACATACAATACACACACCATTTAAGTGGTGAAGGTCATGAGAACACTGCTGCTTAGCAACTGGGAAACATGGACCAGTGTGTATGTGTGAATGTTCAGTACCTCCTCACTGAAGGTCTGCAGCTGTTCTTTAGAGTAAACGTACTGCCAGATCCTCTCCATGTCATTCCAGTCTTTAACGATGCCATGTTCCATTGGGTACCGAACTGATAACAAACCCCTGTGTTCCTGCGCACACACACGCGCGCACACACATGCGCACACACACACACACACACACACACACAAACACACACTATATAATAACTAGATTTTTGCAGTCTGTAGAGTGAGCCAGGTGTGAGTGCATAGTGTGTGTGTGTGTGTGTGTGTAGAGTGTAGACTGTGCAGTGTGTGTGTGTATGCGTGTGGAGTGCGTAGTGTGTGTGTGTGGAGTGTGTTACCTCAGCTTTGGGCCCGATGAACAGATCCCCCTCCAGCGCTCCGGCCATCACACGCACATGTTTGGGCCGACCGACACTACACATTAATCAACAACACATCAGTAATGTTTATTAAACCACACACACACACAAACACACACACAAACTGTGTGTGTGTGTGCGCGCGTGTGTGTGAGAGAGAGAGAGAGTGAGTGTGTGTGTGTGTGTACACTCCAAAGCTGATTATTTTCCTACACGTCCAAGTGTTTTATTCCTTTTATACCACAGCCATTTACAAACTATTACAAGTTATTATTTATAAAAGAATATGTTGTACTTTTTATCCTTTTATAGTTACATTTACTGTTTGTGAAGCGAGTTAGTTTCTGTTCTCACTGACATTATAGCAGCTATAAACAGTCGTTCCCTCACCAGCCTCTCTCTATTCTCTCTCTTTATTCTCTCTCTTCAAGTTAATAAGACAAAAATAAATAAAATCGCAGCTTGTTGTGTTACTCAGAAATCGTAAAGAAGTGTAAACTCCTCTGTCCTGCAGACGTGGGGAAACTTAACGTTACAGCTTCACCTGTGACTGTTACACAGCTCTGACACTGGAGACTCCTGTCTTACAGAAAACTTCACCATATCTACGATGTATTAAGTAGTTTATTATCAGTGGGGCGTCCGCTGCACACGTCCCTGTGACCGAGCCGTTACTATAGAAACCATAACGTATTAGACCGAGCGCATTAATATAAACCTGCGCTGCTATCAGAGCTGCTGTTATAGAAAACTAATCAACACCTTCTGACCAATCAGAGTGCAGAACTCAGCAGCACCGTGGTGTAAATGTAAATAACGTGATTTAATTTCTGTGACATCTTTAAATAAAGGAAGGAATGAAGTATAATGATGACATCACTATACATTATTATTATTATTATTATTATTATTATTATTATTATTATAAGGTGCAGTGATTAGTCAGACTGAGGTACACTGATAATGTAAATCAATCACTTACTAATTAGGAAAGCAGTATTTAGGAATCTGATCCCCAGCGAACCCTGCTTTAATCACACCAGAACCCTAAAGAGAGAACACAATTAACACAATCATTAACACCATCATTAACACCATCATTAACACAATCATTAACACCATCATTAACACCACATAACATCATAATACACACAGAAATAGACCTGCTCTGTGTCTGTGTGCTCAAGTGTGTGTGTCTGTGTGTGCGAGTGTGTGTCTGTGTGTGCGAGTGTGTGTGCGAGTGTGAGTGTGCGAGTGTGTGTGTGCGAGTGTGTGTGTCTGTGTGTGAGTGTATGTGCGAGTGTGAGTGCGCGAGTGTGTGTGAGTGTGTGTGTGTGTCTGTGTGAGTGTGTGTGCGAGTGTGTTGGTGTGAGTGTGTGTGAGTGTGTGTGTGTGTTTGTGTGTGTGCGAGTGTGAGTGTGTGTGCGAGTGTGAGTGTGTGTGCGAGTGTGTGTGTGTGTGTGCGAGTGTGTGTGTCTGTGTGAGTGTGTGTGCGAGTGTGTGTGCAAGTGTGTTGGTGTGAGTGTGTGTGAGTGTGAGAGTGTGTGTGTGTGTTTGTGTGTGCGCGAGTGTGTGTGTGTGCGAGTGTGAGTGTGTGTGCGAGTGTGAGTGTGTGTGCGAGTGTGAGTGCGTGTGTGTGTAAGAATTTTATGTCACATTACATCACATATTACATTTTGAGACACATTAACACTGTGAATGTTCAGTTTGTGTTCAGTCATAAGACACGGCTGGAGGAAGAGCGTGCACGCGCGCGCGCGCACACACACACACACACTCGCGCACACACTCGCGCACGCACACGCACACACACACGCGCACACACACTCGCGCACACACACTCGCGCACACACACACACGACTTATGAACAGTGTGGTGAAGTGACTGCAAATCTACAGTAAAATAACGTCACTCCGTGTGTTGAGTTAATATTGTGTGTGTGTGTGTGAGAGAGAGAGAGAGAGAGAGAGAGTGTGTGTGTGAGAGAGAGAGAGAGTGTGTGAGAGAGTGTGTGTGTGTGTGTGTGTGTGAGAGAGAGAGAGAGTGTGTGAGAGAGAGTGTGTGTGTGTGTGTGAGTGAGAGAGAGAGAGAGAGTGAGAGAGAGTGTGTGTGTGTGTGTCTGTGAGAGAGAGAGAGTGTGTGTGTGTGTGTGTGTGTGTGTGTGAGAGAGAGAGAGAGAGAGAGAGAGAGAGTGTGTGAGTGTGTGAGAGAGAGAGAGTGTGTGAGTGTGTGAGAGAGAGAGAGTGTGTGTGTCTGTGAGAGAGAGAGAGTGTGTGTGTGTGTATGTGTGTTAGGCGGGTCCACAGCAGTGACCAGTCATTTCAGCCACAATAACAGTCAGCTATCGGCTTCACTTTAATAAACACACAGCTGTAGGAACAGAATAAAATAAACACAGCTAAGACATTAGCATGTTATGCTGCACATCCGGTATGACATTTTAGCTAAACAGCTAACCGGCTAACTGTTTCCTCTTCCAGCAGCAGTTAGCGCTCAGTGCTGATATAAACACACAGCAGAAGTGAGACTGTGTCAGGAGATTATTCATGATTACAGCGGGGGAAATTAGAGATTTATTCATCTGCTGTTCAACCTACAGAACGGACAAATAAAGTAAAATAAATAAAGTAAATAAATAAGCTAGCTTTGGCACAGAGCGCTAGCCGCACAAAGCCATTGTCATTCAGGGGGCTATGCTAACTGGGCTAACAGGGTGTGGATCGGTGACATCATCATACTTACATTATCGATGACCACCGGCTGGTTAGCTATAATATCATACGACTCCATATCGGCTCTGCAGCGCGCGCGTGTGTGTGTGTGTACGCGTGTGTCCGAGTGTTGTTTTATTTTATGAAAATTGTGTTCATGTAAAATCAGCGCGCGCCTCAATACACACTCGGAGAGATGTGCTGCGTGTCAACCGAACTGCAGCGCACGAGACAACCAACCCTCAGCCGAGCCCAGTGTGTGATTGACAGCTGCATCAGCCAATCAGATTGCTGTACACGTCAGTCTGAAGCAGCGAAATTTCATAGATTGTATACACATATATATATATATACAATATATAATATAGTTTTAAACAATTTGCACAAAATATTAGTGTCAAATTCACTTACAGAGGAGAAACAGACTGACTTACTGCATTTACCTGTGGAGATTTTTAATTCTGTCTGTTATTTACCTTACTAGCCCATATCTCTGACAGCTTGGAGTGAAACTGCTTTATTCATATTTTATCCGAGTTTATATCATTATAGAATTATATAAAATAGATTTATTTAAACTGCGTTGTGTTTTCTGTTCAGATGTGTACAGCACTACAATACATTTAATCTTCAAAGAACTTTTTTATATGGCTTTTCACTTATAAAGTGACTGAGTTCAGCTCTTCATGGTTCAGATAAATATTAAAAATAATTCATGACCACTGAGACACACACACACACACACACACACACACACACACACACACACATATATATATATAAACACACAGTGGGTATAGAAAAGAATCTCCCCCTTTAAAATAATCACATTTTGTTGCTTTTCAGCCTGAAATGAAGACAGACACAGTTTTTGTTTTATCCAGCTGTATTTACTCAGTGCAACTTATAACATCCAAGTGAAAGATATAACACCAACATGTCAGAAAATAAAAAAAAAAAAAAAATTAAAAAAAAAAAACAGAATCACTAAGTTGGAAAAAGGATCACCCCCCTCCTAAAAATGACTTGTAAACTCAATGAGGTGTAGCTAATCACCTTCTCAATGGCACACAAAGCCATTTGACTTTCAACTGTGATCACCTGTGGTCATTTTGATTAGCTCAGCATGAAAAGAACTTTCCTGGAGCATTTTGTAGTGCAACTGAAGGAAACAATCAACTATGGGTGGGAAGGCACTGTCAAAAGATCTCCGGGATAAAGTTCTGGACAGGCACAAGTCAGGAGATGAATACAAAAAAATTCAAAGGCTTTATCAATGCCTAGAAACACAGTGAAGTCTATTATTAAGAAGTGGAAGGTATTTGGTACAACACAGACCCTCCCTGGATCAGGACATCGCTCCAAACTGGATGAAAGAGCCAGGAGGAAACTGGTCAGAGAGGCTACCAAGAGGCCTACAGCAACACTGAAGCAGTTTCAGGAATTTATGACAAAGAGTGGTCATTGTGTGCATGTGACAACAATATCACAAATTCTCCACAAATGTGGCTTGTATGGGAGGGTTGCAAGAAAAAAGCCACCCACGACTGAGCTTTGCCAAAACACACCTTGAAGATTCTGAGGCCACATGGAAAAAGGTGTTATGGTCAGATGAGACTAAAATTGAATTATTTGGCCTCAACACCAAACGATATGTCTGGCGGAAATCCAATACAGCTCACCATCCAAATAACACCATTCCTACAGTAAAGCATGGAGGTGGTAATATCCTGTTATGGGGGTGTTTCTCTGCAGCAGGGACTGGAGCACTTGTCAGGATAGAAGGGAAAATGGATGGGGCAAAATACCGTCAAATTCTTGAGGAAAATCTGCTGCCCTCTGCCAGAAAGTTGTCAATGGGAAGAAGGTTTACCTTCCAACATGACAATGACCCAAAGCACACAGCAAAACTGACCACACAGTGGTTGAAGGAGAAAAAGGTGAATGTCCTTGCATGGCCTAGTCAGAGCCCAGACTTGAAAATCTGTGGAATGACTTGAAGACTGCAGTCCACAAACGGTCTCCATCAAATTTAACTGAACTTGAGCAGCTCTGCAAAGAAGAGTGGGCAAATATTGCAAAGTCTAAATGTGCAAAGTTAGTAGAGACATATCCCAACAGACTAAAGGCTGTAATTAAAAAATTAAGGCCAATTAAAGCAAGGGGGTGATCCTTTTTCCAACTCTTTTGTTTTCTGACATGTTGGTGTTATATCTTTCACTTGGATGTTATAAGTTGCACTGAGTAAATACAGCTGGATAAAACAAAAACTGTGTCCATCTTCATTTCAGGCTGTGAACTGTGTTCGACTTCATTTCCTATACCCACTGTATACAGTACAGTAAGTTTTATGCACCCTATTTATTTTAGTACAAACTTTGTTATAGATTTTTTATTTTATGATGTCTATATTATCAAGTCAGTACGAAAAACATTTTCAATTCCCAAACATTAGTTATCTGGCACAAAATGAAATGTTACAGAAAAATGTTTGTATGTCATTAAAGAAAGCAGCATATTACATAAGAGACACTTTTCAGACAGTAAACACAATGAAGGCTGCTGGGTTTCACTGCAGAAATAAGAAACGAGTACGAAAGTCAAAGTGTCCAGAAGAACTGTGTCTGGTTCTGCAAGATGCTCAATAAAACTTACCAGCTCATTTCCTTATAAAACTGCACACATTGTACCGGAGACTACTGTTTTTTTTTTTTGTCACACCAAATATTGACTTTGTTTAATTTGGTACTGTTTACAGTATTTGTTAAAATGTAGAAACATTTAATTTCATTATTTTGAAAGCACTTTTGCATTGCATGTGCCTATAATGTTTGCACAGCACTGTGTGTGTTTAGTGTCAGTTTGTGAAGCAGATCAACATTAAAGCGATGTTCATTCAGCATTGTTGAGGTTCACAGCACATCTCCCATCAGTTTTTCACACTTTATATAAAACCTTATTAAAAAATCTTCACTTGATTAAAGATCTCCATCCAAAACCAAACACTACTGTACCATAAAGGAGGAATAAATTACACACTGCACTATGTACTGACAATTTTAACACTCGGCATCTGTGGGAGATAAGCCAGCTGAAGAGAAAAATCACACACTTGTACTGTTTATTCTTGAAACTGTGTGGATCTTCCACAGAAACTCACCTGATAAGCTGATCTAAAAATGTATGTTTGCGTACCTGTGTGTGAGCAAACCTTCATGTTACCCGTCAATAAAACATTTTCTGTACAGCTTTTTCCTCTGCTCTGGTTTTAATTCCACTGCTCATGTCATCAATAAACACATTGTGCCCCCACCAACCCCCAAACCCACCCCACACACACACACACACACACACACACACAAGTTTAAAGTGTTTATTAGGAGTAACTGGTGTGACACACACTTGCTACAGTCAGGTGTGTAACTGCAGTAGTTCTGTGTGTATAAATGTTATATTATTTAACACAGGGGGAAAAAACAGAGCTGAATGTTTACAGAGTCTCAGTGAGGAAGTTCATGAGGAACAAGTTTGTAGTGCGAGCCGCAGGACGGACAACGCTGAGCTTCTCCTTCATGCAGCCAGAACCACACGATGGCCGTGTTGTCCTCCTCACCTACAACACACACACACACACACACACACACACACACACACACACACACAGTTAATGTACACACACAAGAGCCACATGATGATGATGAAGATAAAGTGAAGTGCTAGACGCAGACGCACAGAGACAGCCGACGATGCGCTTGTTGTTAATGGAGGGGACGATGTGCGGGTCGTCTTTGGAGCCAGCGTACTGTTTTGGCTTCAACACACTGTACGGGTCCTGAAAGCATCACACACACAAACACAAAATTAACACACTCTGAGCAGGTCAGTGTTAATCGGTGTGTTAAAACCGATCTAGCTTCAGCTGCTCATACCGCGCCGGCCTTAAATGACTTCAGAATTCTTTTCTCCAGCCCAGTGGCCTGCTGTTCATCAGTGGGAATGCCTGAAGGATAACACACACACACACACACACACACACACGTTACATTCATGACACTAAGTGCACAGAAACAGGCTTCATAAAGACATCTACTCCAGAACTCCCTGAATTGTGCATTAAAAAAAATCCTGTATTGAGTTTCTCAAAAGCATCACAGCACAAAGAACATCATTAAATGTTAGCGTGAGCATCACACCGAATTCTCCCTCCCCAGTCAACACATGAACATTGTGATGCTTTTGGGAAACTCAGCCCTGATCATTTATTGCAGTGGCGTCTCAGGGGTTATTGATCAGAACGTTGTAAGTTCGAGCCCCACAGAGCGTGACCTTTAACCTTGACATTGCACTTTCTATCTGCAGAAACACAACGCTGTTTGTTTTTAATGCTCATCATTTCCACAATTATCTTTAGAACTAAAATACACATTAAATAGCTTTCTTTAAGCATTAAAAAAGTACCAGTTGTCAGATATACAAATAACTAAACAAACAATTTCTTGGAGCACCTTAAACAACCACTGTATGAAATTTATATGTATTTATGGCAAAAGTATATTAAAATGTCAACCTTTGGTCATTAACAAATTAACTGCAAATCTACGCAAATGACAATTTATTATAAATCAATCAATAAAATAAAATAAACACCAAAAAATAAAACCGGTTAAAAGAATAAAAAGTGAAATGTTGATGTAAACACAGAGAGAATGAAATGAAAGCTAACTGAATTATTAGCCGGAAGCTGTTAGCCGCGTAAGAAGGCGTTATGAAGTTATTTTTATAAAATGTTAACCTTCTGATAACACTGTTAAAGTTCACGCGCTTTTTAATAATAAAATAAATGAACGAAAGTACAAAAATATAAATAAAACCGGTTTCGTGTAGCGGAATAGTGAATGCGGTGCGTTATTCTGACGGAGATGATCCTCAGGACGCCATTGCTTGTCCTTGGCCTGTTTTCACACGAGCTTTTATATCGAAGCTAAATAAAAATTAAAAGCCGTAATTATTGAAATAAAACAGTCATTAATCCGCTCACCTCCGGCCGCCATTCCCCTGCTGAGGACAGGAGCGGGAGAAACACGGCACACAGCCGAAGCCCGTACTGCAGCTCTCAGTAACCTTGCGGCCATTTCTGATTCTGCTTCTTCTGCTACAGCTGCACCGGGCACACACTGATGACGCAAATGACGGCGGCGAACTGGCGCATACAAGTGACGTCTTACTCATACATGGAGGTGGTTACGTTACACCGGTCTCAAACGTGGATTAGTTTCTTTCTTTTTTATTACACATTTTATATATATATTTATTGAACAGAATACATGCAAATAAATAAAGCAGTAAATTAAGGCACAGCAATCAATTTTATATGTATGTATATATATAGAGTACTGTGCAAAAGTTTTAGGCACCCTATTCATATGTACATATAGTCTCATCCTCTCTCTCTCTCTCTCTCTCTCTCTCTCTCTCTCTCTCTATATATATATATATATATATATATATATATATATATATATATATGAGTACACCCCTCACATTTTTGTAAATATTTTATTATATCTTTTCATGGGACAACACTGAAGAAATGACACTTTGCTACAATGTAAAGTAGTGAGTGTACAGCTTGTATAACAGTGTAAATTTGCTGTCCCCTCAAAATAACTCAACACACAGCCATTGATGTCTAAACCGCTGGCAACAAAAGTGAGTACACCCCTCATGCTTTTCCCATCCCTTCTGCTGTCCCCTCATCTGTGTTTAACAAAAGTTTAGTTAAATAGTTACATTTTTGTGTTCCCAATCATTTAAACATTCTTTTGTACGTTTGATCCTCCTCCCCCCTTGTGAGGCGGGAGTGCCTCGCCTAGATAAGGCACAGATGAAAAGACAGAGCGGGAACTCACAACAGTTTATACTGGATAACAAACATATATAAACATATATAATTACTGCAATACGATTATTGTTAGAACACGTAAACGGGGGCTGGATGCATGCGCAGGGGAAAAAGTCACTTTATTAGGTATAACTCAAAAATAATGGAACAGGCAAAAGTAATGGGACATCCACAAAAATAGGAACAGGGACAAAACACAGAGTTCAAAAAACACACAGTAATCTAGGATAGAGAACAAGGTAGTAATCCAGAGAAACGGTAAGGCAATGATACAAAGGGCTATGGCAATAATCCACAGAGAAAGGGCAAGGCAGTAATCCGAAAACCGAGGGACATAGCAACGTTCGAGAAACCAGAATCCAGTCCGTAACAATCGGCTTAGTTATAAACGAGAAAACAAAAGTGGTACAGCAAGTCTAATACTTCACGTTTAAGCGAAGAAACGAAAGGGCTTAAATAATATGAATGAAACTAGACGTAAACGTAAAACACCTGAAACTCATAATGAAACATAAAGCAGAGAACCAATGAACAAAAAGGGGCGGAGACATGACATAAACCAAAACAAAGAACCAATAAGCATACAGGGGTGGAGACATGACATAAACCAAAACAAAGAAACACGTGGCAACATAAACAGAACAAGAGTATGAAAGCGGAAGTGCGCTACTCTCTAGCCTCAGCGAGCAGCGCAGAGGGAGAAACCCTAACAATTATAACCCATCATCCATTTAAAGTAAGCTCAACCATTCTATACTGTTCTATATCCACTGGCCAGGTGATTATCCATTTAATTATCCCAAAAGAAAGATAGATCAAACCCATTTATCCGTGAACCAAGCTTAGGTGTAAGTCACATTAAATATAGGCATTAGGCCTATCAACCGGAGCTAGGAAATTTGTGGCTTCTGCTACTTGGCCTGGGTCAGCAAGCAGCAACAGCAAAATAGGGCACACTTGACAGGAGGGAGACAAAGACCAACAGGAAACCCACTAACCAGTCACTGTTAACTGGAATGGTAGGTAGTGTTAATATGATCACGAATCTCACCTAGACCATTAATGTATTGTGTCAAATTTAACACAAGAACTTGGATCATTTGGCGCTGATAGCAAGATAGTAAAGTAATGTAATGTAATGATGGGTATGGATCTGATAACCCATTGATTACCTCACTCCAATAACACCGAAGGTAAATGTGGCATCAATCTCTGCAACAAATGAGATTTCTTGGGGTCTTTGAGGTGTTATGTTATGATTAACTCTCTGCTGTATCAACGTAGGATTGATATTCCTTATTAGTGGTATGAGATCTACAGCACCCTTTAGATAAGGTTTAACATTAGTAGGCAGACTATACCTTAAACCACTTATAAATGTATTACAACATTCAGTTCACAAGAATTTGGAATACCTAAAAGAATGTGTGATTTCACCTACTGGGGACATTTAAGACTGATGTAGCGCATTCTGCTCACGCGGTGTCATCAGACACTCATTGAATAAGCAAGGCAACCCTTGGGAGCAGAGTGTACTGAGTTAATGTAAACAAAGTTTGGAAAGTGCTCCCTTTATCATCATCAGCACCTAACACAGAACTGGTCAGATGCTGACAGCTTAATCTCATCAAAAGAATAAATCTGAATGGAAGTATCCCAAATTTCAACTTCCCCATTATATATTTTTAAAGAAAACAAAATTTCCCTTCATCCTCACTAAGCAAACTTAATGATAACCAAAACAGCATAGATTTTGCTGATATGTTTCTAAGAAAGTCTTAACCTTCACTTCAGAATTTAACTGATATATATATATATATTTTAACTGTGGGAGGTGAATACGTTTTTTCAGCATAAATTGAACAGGTCACAGCTTTTACACGAGAATGCGGGTGCAAGATTGAACAGTATTTTGCAGTAATTATGTTTATGATTGACATACAATAGCTTATGCTTGTCAATGAGGTCTAAAATGTTACTACATTTGATATTGGCAACAGTGAAGCATGATCTATCACAGGGTTCTTCAACCCTGCAGAGTTTAGCTTCAACCTCCAAATTCACCTGCCTGTAATTTTCCAGAAATCCTGAAGACCTAGCTTGTTCAGGTGTGTTTGATTAAGGTTGGAACTAAACTCTGCAGGACAGTGGACCTCAAGGGTCAGATCTGAAGAACCCTGGTCTATCATGTTGGTACAGGTGTACAGTTGGTGTGTGTGAATAGATTTGATCCAAATATGGATTCTTATTCTTCTTATTTCAACTCGTCACATCGCTATTAGTCCTAAATCGCCCCTGTCCCAACTTTTTTGGAACGTGTTGCATGCATCAATTTCAAAATAAACGTTTATCTTCAAAAAACTATGCAGTTGATTAGCTAAAACATCAAATACCTCGTCTTTATACGTTTTTCGTTTAAATACAAGTCAAAGTACATTTACAAATCACTCCTCTTTGTTTTTATTAACATTTTCCATACTGTCCCAGCTTTTTCGGAATTGGGGTTGTAAATGTGATTTTAGTGCCAACTTCAGCCTCGTGTCCAGAGAGCGGTGAGAAGAGCAGAACTCATCACAGGCAACAAGCTCCCAACCATAACATCTACCGGTTATGGTGCCTGAGAAAAGCTCACCAAATCATCTCAGACCTCAGTCACCCAGCACACAGTCTACAGTGAAGCTTCAGACATGGAATATGAGGTTAAAACTGGACACTTGCCTATTAGACTACTCAGTGCATGTGCAGAAATAATTACTCCTCCAATACAGTAAAGAAGAATAAAGTTTAAAGAGTTTTTTTTTCAATAATAGATTTTTTAATAATTAATAATTGTAATAATTGAATGGGGGAATAGGGGGAATGGGGTGGTGGTAGGATGAGGCTTCAGGTTCTGGTATGTGTTGGTGTCTCTTGAGGTTATCTTCTCAGGACTCTCCAGTCTCCCTGGTCCCAGTGAGCAGGTCCTCTCCACCCTGACTCACAGGCTCTGTCATGGCGTCTCCAGACATGTGGCTGTGGCTGTTGCTTTATTTCTGGCTGTCTTTCATGATGGTCTGTTGAGGCTTTAGCGTCAGTCGGCTCTTTCCACCCTCCGTTCTGTTCAGCTGTGGGACGGAATTAGAGAAATCACTATGCAAGCTGGTTTCCCAGAATTCAACAGGAGTTACACAACACAAACCATAGCACTTAGATAGTAAAGTTTTATACTGAGATTAATTAGATTAATGCATGGAACACTTGGATGGATTAACATAAAGGGTATTAAATATAAATACAGGGTCTTTGTTGGCTGCTTGTGTCTGTTGGTGCTTTTATCTATTTCTCATCATTACCTTCTTTGTCCTCACCTTTCTTATAGTTGATTTTTCTTCCTCTTCCTCGTGTTCCTCTCCTGACCTTTTTCTTTACTTCATCTTTAGGAAATAATGTAAGAATAATGTCACAATCTTCAAAATCCCTGTTTTAAATATTGTAATTTAATATACTGTATTTTAATATTGCAATATTTAGAACTTTTTTCCAGAAATGTATTTTACAGTTAAAGAGGTATATCAGTGTGAGTGATTGCTCCTACTCACTCAGAGATGTGCTGTTCTCTGTTTCTGTGTCTTCTGGCTTTGTTTCTTCGGCAGCACTGTCAGCCTCAACTTCAGCCTCAGCTGCTACCTTGGCTTCAGCTTCGGCCTCAACTTCAGCCTCAAGGTCTACCTCAGCTTCAGCCATAACTTCAACTTCAGCCTCAGCTTCTACCTCAGCTTTGGCCTCAACTTCAGCCTCAACTTCTACCTCAGCTTTGGCCTCAACTTCAGCCTCAGCTTCTACCTCGGCTTCAGCCTCAATTTCAGCTTCAGTCTCAGCTTTGACCTCAACTTCAGCCTCAACTTCTTCTGAAAAAAAAGTCACACGATTAACAATTAAAATGTGATATAATGTTTAGATTGTATTAATTGAGGCAGATAAAGTGTTTCACTTCAGTTCCTCATTTAATTTAATATCAGCAGCTCTACAGTTACATTACTGACATCATGACATGATATTAATATTAATACCTGCTTTGTTGGTCTGGAACTTTTTGTAATTGATCTTCCTTCCTTTGCCTCGTGTTCCTCTCCTGGTCCTTTTCTTTTTCTCAACTGCTCAAATAAACACAAACAAACAAACCCACAAATAAATAAATAAATAAAAGCTGAGGCTGCAGTACAGCTAGTGGACATTTCTGTGAGTGATTGCTCCTACTCACCCAGAGATGTGCTGCTCTCTGTTTCTGTGTCTTCCAGCTTTCTTTCTTCAACTTCTACCTCAGCTTCAGCCTCAGCTTCTACCTCAGCTTCAGCTTTAGCCTCAACTTCAGCCTCAACTTCTACCTCAGCTTTGGCCTCAACTTCAGCCTGAGCTTCTACCTCAGCTTCAGCCTCAATTTCAGCTTCAGCCTCAGCTTTGGCCTCAACTTCAGCGTCAACTTCTACCTCAGCTTCGGCCTCAACTTCAGCCTGAGCTTCTACCTCAGCTTCAGCCTCAATTTCAGCTTCAGCCTCAGCTTTGGCCTCAACTTCAGCCTCAGCTTCTACCTCAGCTTCGGCCTCAACTTCAGCCTCAACTTCAGCCTCAGCTTCAGCTTCGGCCTCAACTTCAGCCTCAACTTCAGCCTCAGCTTCTACCTCGGCTTCAGCCTCAGCTTCGGCCTCAACTTCAGCCTCAACTTCTACCTCGGCTTCAGCCTCAATTTCAGCTTCAGCCTTAACTTCAGCTTCAGGTTCAGGGTGAACTTCAGCCTCAGCTTCAGCCTCAGCTTCTACCTCAGCTTCAGCTTTAGCCTCAACTTCAGCCTCAACTTCTACCTCAGCTTTGCCCTCAACTTCAGCGTCAACTTCTACCTCAGCTTCGGCCTCAACTTCAGCCTCAACTTCAGCCTCAGCTTCTACCTCAGCTTCGGCCTCAACTTCAGCTTTAGCCTCAACTTCAGCCTCAACTTCTTCTAAAAAAAAGTCACATGATTAACAATTAAAATGTGATATAATGTTTAGATTGTATTAATTGAGGCAGATAAAGTGTTTCACTTCAGTTCCTCATTTAATTTAATATCAGCAGTTCTACAGTTACATTACTGACATCATGGCATGATATTAATATTAATACCTGCTTTGTTGGTCTGGAACTTTTTGTAATTGATCTTCCTTCCTTTGCCTCGTGTTCCTCTCCTGGTCCTTTTCTTTTTCTCAACTGCTCAAATAAACACAAACAAACAAACCCACAAATAAATAAATAAATAAAAGCTGAGGCTGCAGTACAGCTAGTGGACATTTCTGTGAGTGATTGCTCTTACTCACCCAGAGATGTGCTGTTCTCTGTTTCTGTGTCTTCCGGCTTTCTTTCTTCGGCAGCACCTTCAGCCTGAACTTCAGCCTTAACTTCAGCCTCAGTTGCTACCTCAGCTTCAGCTTCGGCCTCAACTTCAGCCTCAAGTTCTACCTCAGCTTCAGCCGTAACTTCAGCTTCGGCCTCAACTTCAGCCTCAAGTTCTACCTCAGCTTCGGCCTCAACTTCAAATTCAGCCTCAGCTTCTACCTCAGCTTCCGCCTCAACTTCAGCTTCAGCCTCAGCTTCTACCTCAGCCTCAACTTCAGTCTCAACGTCTACCTCAGCTTTGGCCTCAACTTCAGCCTCAGCTTCTACCTCGGCTTCAGCCTTAATTTCATCTTCAGTCTCAGCTTTGATCTCAACTTCAGCCTCAACTTCTACCTCAGCTTCAGCTTCTACCTCAACTTCAGCCTCAGCTTCTACCTCGGCTTCAGCCTCAATTTCAGCTTCAGCCTCAACTTCTTCTGAAAAAAAAGTCACATGATTAACAATTAAAATGTGATATAATGTTTAGATTGTATTAATTGAGGCAGATAAAGTGTTTCACTTCAGTTCCTCATTTAATTTAATATCAGCAGCTCTACAGTTACATTACTGACATCATGACATGATATTAATATTAATACCTGCTTTGTTGGTCTGGAACTTTTTGTAATTGATCTTCCTTCCTTTGCCTCGTGTTCCTCTCCTGGTCCTTTTCTTTTTCTCAACTGCTCAAATAAACACAAACAAACAAACCAACAAATAAATAAATAAATAAAAGCTGAGGCTGCAGTACAGCTAGTGGACATTTCTGTGAGTGATTGCTCCTACTCACCCAGAGATGTGCTGTTCTCTGTTTCTGTGTCTTCCAGCTTTCTTTCTTCGGCAGCACCTTCAGCCTCAACTTCAGCCTCAGCTGCTACCTCAGCTTCAGCTTCGGCCTCAACTTCTACCTCAGCTTTAGCCTCAACTTCAGCCTGAGCTTCTACCTCGGCTTCAGCCTCAATTTCAGCTTCAGCCTCAGCTTTGGCCTCAACTTCAGCCTCAACTGCTACCTCAGCTTCAGCTTCGGCCTCAACTTCAGCGTCAACTTCTAACTCAGCTTCGGCCTCAACTTCATCCTCAGCTTCGGCCTCAACTTCTACCTCAGCTTCGGCCTCAACTTCAGCATCAACTTCTACCTCAGCTTTGGCCTCAACTTCAGCCTGAGCTTCTACCTCGGCTTCAGCCTCAATTTCAGCTTCAGCCTCAGCTTTGGCCTCGGCTTCAGCCTCAATTTCTACCTCAGCTTCAGCTTCGGCCTCAACTTCAGCCTCAGCTTCTACCTCAGCTTCGGCCTCAACTTCAGCCTCAACTTCAGCCTCAGCTTCTACCTCAGCTTCGGCCTCAAGTTCAGCCTCAGCTTCTACCTCAGCTTTGACAACTGCTTCAGCCTCAGCTTCAGTTGCTTCTGAAAAAAAGTCACATGATTAACAATTAAAATGTGATATAATGTTTAGATTGTATTAATTGAGGCAGATAAAGTGTTTCACTTCAGTTCCTCATTTAATTTAATATCAGCAGCTCTACAGTTACATTACTGACATCATGACATGATATTAATATTAATACCTGCTTTGTTGGTCTGGAACTTTTTGTAATTGATCTTCCTTCCTTTGCCTCGTGTTCCTCTCCTGGTCCTTTTCTTTTTCTCAACTGCTCAAATAAACACAAACAAACAAACCCACAAATAAATAAATGAATAAAAGCTGAGGCTGCAGTACAGCTAGTGGACATTTCTGTGAGTGATTGCTCCTACTCACCCAGAGATGTGCTATTCTCTGTTTCTGTGTCTTCCAGCTTTCTTTCTTCAACTTCTACCTCAGCTTCAGCCTCAGCTTCTACCTCAGCTTCAGCTTTAGCCTCAACTTCAGCCTCAACTTCTACCTCAGCTTTGGCCTCAACTTCAGCGTCAACTTCTACCTCAGCTTCGGCCTCAACTTCAGAGTCAACTTCTACCTCAGCTTCAGCTTCGGCCTCAACTTCAGCCTCAGCTTCTACCTCAGCTTCGGCCTCAACTTCAGCCTCAACTTCAGCCTCAGCTTCTACCTCAGCTTCGGCCTCAACTTCAGCTTTAGCCTCAACTTCAGCCTCAGCTTCTACCTCGGCTTCAGCCTCAATTTCAGGTTCAGCCTCAGCTTTGGCCTCAACTTCAGCCTCAACTTCTACCTCAGCTTCAGCTTCGGCCTCAACTTCAGCCTCAGCTTCGGCCTCAACTTCAGCCTCAGCTTCTACCTCAGCTTCGGCCTCAACTTCAGCCTCGACTTCTACCTCGGCTTCAGCCTCAATTTCAGCTTCAGCCTTAACTTCAGCTTCAGGTTCAGGGTGAACTTCAGCCTCAGCTTCAGCCTCAACTACAACAACTGCTTCAGCCTCAGCTTCAGTTGCTTCTGAAAAAAAGTCACATGATTAACAATTAAAATGTGATATAATGTTTAGATTGTATTAATTGAGGCAGATAAAGTGTTTCACTTCAGTTCCTCATTTAATTTAATATCAGCAGCTCTACAGTTACATTACTGACATCATGACATGATATTAATATTAATACCTGCTTTGTTGGTCTGGAACTTTTTGTAATTGATCTTCCTTCCTTTGCCTCGTGTTCCTCTCCTGGTCCTTTTCTTTTTCTGAACTGCTCAAATAAACACAAACAAACAAACCCACAAATAAATAAATAAATAAAAGCTGAGGCTGCAGTACAGCTAGTGGACATTTCTGTGAGTGATTGCTCTTACTCACCCAGAGATGTGCTGTTCTCTGTTTCTGTGTCTTCCAGCTTTCTTTCTTCGGCAGCACCTTCAGCCTCAACTTCAGCCTCAGCTGCTACCTCAGCTTCAGCTTCGGCCTCAACTTCTACCTCGGCTTCAGCCTCAACTTCAGCTTCAACTTCTACCTCAGCTTCAGCTTCGGCCTCAACTTCAGCCTCAACTTCTAACTCAGCTTCGGCCTCAACTTCAGCCTCAGCTTCGGCCTCAACTTCAGCGTCAACTTCTACCTCAGCTTTGGCCTCAACTTCAGCCTGAGCTTCTACCTCGGCTTCAGCCTCAATTTCAGCTTCAGCCTCAGCTTTGGCCTCAACTTCAGCCTCAACTTCTACCTCAGCTTCAGCTTCGGCCTCAACTTCAGCCTCAGCTTCTACCTCAGCTTCGGCCTCAACTTCAGCCTCAACTTCAGCCTCAGCTTCTACCTCAGCTTCGGCCTCAAGTTCAGCCTCAGCTTCTACCTCAGCTTCAGCCTCAGCTTCCGCCTCAACTTCAGCCTCGACTTCTACCTCGGCTTCAGCCTCAATTTCAGCTTCAGCCTTAACTTCAGCTTCAGGTTCAGGGTGAACTTCAGCCTCAGCTTCAGCCTCAACTTCAACAACTGCTTCAGCCTCAGCTTCAGTTGCTTCTGAAAAAAAGTCACATGATTAACAATTAAAATGTGATATAATGTTTAGATTGTATTAATTGAGGCAGATAAAGTGTTTCACTTCAGTTCCTCATTTAATTTAATATCAGCAGTTCTATAGTTACATTACTGACATCATGACATGATATTAATATTAATACCTGCTTTGTTGGTCTGGAACTTTTTGTAATTGATCTTCCTTCCTTTGCCTCGTGTTCCTCTCCTGGTCCTTTTCTTTTTCTGAACTGCTCAAATAAACACAAACAAACAAACCCACAAATAAATAAATAAATAAAAGCTGAGGCTGCAGTACAGCTAGTGGACATTTCTGTGAGTGATTGCTCCTACTCACCCAGAGATGTGCTGTTCTCTGTTTCTGTGTCTTCCAGCTTTCTTTCTTCGGCAGCACCTTCAGCCTCAACTTCAGCCTCAGCTGCTACCTCAGCTTCAGCTTCGGCCTCAACTTCTACCTCGGCTTCAGCCTCAACTTCAGCTTCAACTTCTACCTCAGCTTCAGCTTCGGCCTCAACTTCAGCCTCAACTTCTAACTCAGCTTCGGTCTCAACTTCAGCCTCAGCTTCGGCCTCAACTTCAGCGTCAACTTCTACCTCAGCTTTGGCCTCAACTTCAGCCTGAGCTTCTACCTTGGCTTCAGCCTCAATTTCAGCTTCAGCCTCAGCTTTGGCCTCAACTTCAGCCTCAACTTCTACCTCAGCTTCAGCTTCGGCCTCAACTTCAGCCTCAGCTTCTACCTCAGCTTCGGCCTCAACTTCAGCCTCAACTTCTACCTCAGCTTCGGCCTCAACTTCAGCGTCAACTTCTACCTCAGCTTCAGCTTCGGCCTCAACTTCAGCCTCAGCTTCTACCTCAGCTTCGGCCTCAACTTCAGCCTCAGCTTCTACCTCAGCTTCGGCCTCAACTTCAGCTTTAGCCTCAACTTCAGCCTCAACTTCTACCTCAGCTACGGCCTCAACTTCAGCCTCAACTTCAGTTGCTTCTGAAAAAAAGTCACATGATTAACAATTAAAATGTGATATAATGTTCAGATTGTATTAATTGAGGCAGATAAAGTGTTTCACTTCAGTTCCTCATTTAATTTAATATCAGCAGTTCTACAGTTACATTACTGACATCATGACATGATATTAATATTAATACCTGCTTTGTTGGTCTGGAACTTTTTGTAATTGATCTTCCTTCCTTTGCCTCGTGTTCCTCTCCTGGTCCTTTTCTTTTTCTCAACTGCTCAAATAAACACAAACAAACCCACAAATAAATAAATGAATAAAAGCTGAGGCTGCAGTACAGCTAGTGGACATTTCTGTGAGTGATTGCTCTTACTCACCCAGAGATGTGCTGCTCTCTGTTTCTGTGTCTTCTGGCTTTTTTTCTGCGGCAGCACCTTCAGCCTGATCTTCAGCCTTAACTTCAGCCTCAGCTGCTACCTCAGCTTCAGCTTCGGCCGCAACTTCAGCCTCAGTTTCTACCTCAGCTTCAGCCTTAACTTCAGCTTCGGCCGCAACTTCAGCCTCAGTTTCTACCTCAGCTTCAGCCTTAACTTCAGCTTCGGCCTCAACTTCAGCCTCAAGTTCTATCTCAGCTTCAGCCTCAACTTCAAATTCAGCCTCAGCTTCTACCTCAGCTTCCGGCTCAACTTCAACTTCAGCCTCAGCTTCTACCTCAGCCTCATCTTCAGTCTCAATGTCTACCTCAGCTTTGGCCTCACCTTCAGCCTCAGTTTCTACCTCGGCTTCAGCCTTAATTTCATCTTCAGTCTCAGCTTTGATCTCAACTTCAGCCTCAACTTCTACCTCAGCTTCAGCTTCAGCCTCAACTTCAGCCACAGCTTCTACCTCAGCTTTGGCCTCAACTTCAGCCTCAGCTTCTACCTCGGCTTCAGCCTCAATTTCAGCTTCAGCCTCAACTTCTTCTGAAAAAAAGAAAGTCACATGATTAACAATTAAAATGTGATATAATGTTCAGATTGTATTAATTGAGGCAGATAAAGTGTTTCACTTCAGTTCCTCATTTAATTTAATATCAGCAGCTCTACAGTTACATTACTGACATCATGACATGATATTAATATTAATACCTGCTTTGTTGGTCTGGAACTTTTTGCAATTGATCTTCCTTCCTTTGCCTCGTGTTCCTCTCCTGGTCCTTTTCTTTCTCTCGGCCTCCTCTGCATTATTGCCATTTACTACGCCATTAGAAAATAATGTATAATGTCACAATCATAAATAATAATATTACTGGCACTTTTATTGAACTTTTATTTTCAGAATTACAATTTCACTTATGATGTTTTAAAAAATTAGGTATAGTCTCTCAGTTTAATGTCCACTAGCTGTACTGCAGCCTCAGCTTTTATTTATTTATTTGTTTGTTTGAGTAGTTGTTTGGAGGGATTGTGTGAAATTACATTTAAAGAGGTATATCAGGTATATAGAGATATATAGAGGTGAGTGAAAACTTAAAATCTCCAAACTTTAGTTTTAAATTTAAAATATTTAAAAGATTGTAGTATCTTGTTAAGAATATAGGGTTAGTAGATATGCAGTATCATTTCATTAATATGAGTTACCCGTGTTAATTGCCACGGAAACATTAATATGAGGGTTTTGTTTTCATTTTGTCTGAAATGGTTCTGAGATTATATATTTTTTATTCACCCAGTGGAACATCGATGGTTCCCTCGTCCTCATCCAACACCTGACTGATGGCTTTCTCCTCTTCCTCTGCTCCAGCATCCACCTCTTTCACGAACTCTGTTAAAATATTATTTTCAAGTGGTGACATTTTCATCTTATGGACTTTCCTTCTCATTATACCTTGTTATTCCTCCTATCGTTCTCCATACAATAATAACTTACGCAGTGAGGTGTCATTTGTCTCAGTATCGTAGAGGAAAATTCCCATCAGTACCCTAACGGCCTTAGTGTGGATCCTTTCTCCTGTAATAACAATGATAAGGGCTTCAGATTCAGATTCTGTGTTCAGCACTTTCAGCGTTTATCGCATTAATATTGTCAATTTTCCACATCGGTTCTTTACTCACTCAGTTGTTGGTCATTTGCCTCAATGTTCTCGAGGAAACTGCCCATCAGTTCCTTAGCCTCGGTTCCAGCCTTAGCGCTCGTCCTCTGGCTCATCTTTTCTCCTGAAATAAGAGCATTTCTTGTTAAAATAATTATATAATCTGTTTTAACATTAATAAATATCAACAGTTATCCCATTTTGTCCTTTTTGATTCGGTTCTTTGTTCATTTTGTACATTTACTCACTCAGATTCTGGCTGGTGACCATCTCAGTAGATTCTAAAAAGATACTCATTAGCTTGGTTATTTCTCTCGTGTGGTCCAAAAAAGTTAGCAACCGATTAGTCTCCAACAGAAATGCTGTGATGCTCTTCGGCTTCTTTTGCTGCTATCCTCTTCAGTGGTTTAACGTGGTCTGATATCAGCGATCAGAAGGAGTGAAAATTGCAATCCATCACATCATAATATAGAAAATTCCATCAGAAAATTCTACTCCGGTTCTGCTTCCACAAAAACAAGCCAGTGTTCCATGATGTCATTTCAGCTGTGCCCAGTGTATTTAATCATCTATTTTCTACACTCAGTTTAGCTTTTTCTTTGCCAGTTTAGTCGTCACATCTGTATTTCCAAATATATCTGACCAGTGTACAAAATCACTGCCCTCACATTTTCACTCTTTTCTCATCTTAGACACAAACACATCTGGAGTTTTTTAATAGTTTTCACTCATGTACTGAAGAATGGACACTTAATATTAACTTGTTTTTCAAACTAAACAGAAGTTTTATATTCCTAAACCTTAAATAAAAGACAATGTCTCTGTCTTATAGATCGATAATATTCATGTGCCATGTGTCCAGTCCACTTTTACATAACACTCTACTGATCCAAAAGCTTTTTAAACATAGTTTAATCCTATTCATTGTGTTTCTCAGGGTGTGGTCTGTAACAAATGATCTCTTCCATGATAAAACATCTGAGAAGCTATAAATGAACAGCACTAGCAAGTTTCTATCAGGTTTATTTAATTGCATTTCATGTTTGCGACACACACGGCAATAGGAACACCTTATTTTATTATGAAATGTATTCACAGAAAACTATTCTCTTTGTATTTCTTCTAACGGACACCCAGTGAAGACAATATGCAGCTGATGTAAACCCATGAATCCATCATTCTGTGATTAGTGGAAGCTGATGCTGTGGTTTTAAACTCCTAAAGAGTAAAAAGCATCACAACAAAATAATGCCGATGTTTTAAACACACACTCTCACTATATAAAGCACTATATATTTTACTTTGCATTACAAAGAACACAATATTATAGCATTAATTAATTCACTCATCTTCAGCAAGTGTTTTATCCTGATCAGGATCGTGGTGGATCCAGAGCCAATCCCATTAACACGGGGCACAAAGCAGGACAAATGTCCCCACATGGGATGCCAGTCCATCAGAGGGCACCATGCACACACATACACACACACACACACACACACACACACACACAATGATGCTGACGATGTGAGAGTAATCATGTATAAAGCGGTGATAACAGCCAGAGAAATCTAGGAAACAAGAGATGTGTTTCAGGTCCTTCATTAATCTCTCCTCGTGATCCTCCAATGTAGATCCAGCCTGTAGGTTTATTCCTTCCATCATCCTCTCCATCGTCCACTGAAAAGACACAGGTGCATTAGTCAAACCATGTGGCAGTTGTAGGAATTGCAGGTTTCCAAAAGGCTCAACGTCCAACTGATAATATCCACTTTTAAGGTGTAGGACACTAAACCCCTCTGAACCCCTCTGAAAGTGAATTTTTCCTCTGTTCGCAGTGACGGATATCCATCTTTCTGAGTGGGGTTCTTCAGCCTACGACAATCCACCACCGTTCTAATCTCCCAACTCTTCTTCCTGACCTAAACGACAGAAGAGGCATAATGGCTACTGGATTCTCTATCACACCGGTTGCCCCATGCTGAGACATATTTGTTGGGTTAGAACAATTTGGCAAAAGGTGAAAATCCTCCCAACAATTATAGCAAAATCAACCTAGTAAGAGCTACAGCAGGAGCGGCGTCTTGTACAGACCCCTGGGGACCTCCCTTCCTCACGTTTCACGATATGCTCGACAATAACACGGTGAGTATCAGCTGGTATGGGCCAGCGAGGAGTCCGTGTTATTAGCCCTTATGAGACTTGCTAAATGATCTTCAGCATTATTAAAATGTGCAGCTGTCACTCTCAGATACCACGTCTGTTAACATTTATCCTTCTGCACTGGCTGGATTGTTTGGAGTCCTACCTCCTGATTACTCGTCTCTGTCGTATTTCATCGAGCTGGTAGCTTTTCTCATACTGCTAGCGAGACGTTGTATTCTGATGCACTGGAAGAGGCCTCACTCCTCCAGCCATACTCAATGGATAAAAAAAAACACTGCCTTCGTGGTTCCATGGTTAAATTTTCAAGAATCTGGTTACTCTTTTTAGAACATGTTAAATCTCTGCGGCTGGATGCAGTCTCCATCGACTGACTGACTGTCTACACTGCACTATTATTCTGTATTTCCTGGTCGAGTACTAGTACTGCCATGTTAGTAGCACACAGTATTTACTGCGAGCATGACTATATTTTCCTATATCCAGCCCCCCCTTTTTGTTTTGTTTTGTTTGTCCCGTGGTGTTTTTGGGTCTGGAGCTGGATCGAAAAGAGACTTTGAGCTAGCGTGAGGAGCAGGACTGGATGCTGTGTGCTCCATGTTACTAGGTCTTTTCTCATATATATTGTCTATGGCTCCTTAATCTAATAAAATGTGGTCTACACTGTATGTATTGGCCACCTCAATGATCTGTTCCCTAAAGGTGACAGTCATATAGAGGCACTAATTCCTTAGCAGGTTGGCTCCCACTTACCAAGTTGGTGCAGTGCTTGTCTACCTGAACCACCTCCCAGCAACATCTATCATCAGCAGAATGTCATCCAGCAGCAGTGGGGTCACCTCCAAAAACCCACACAAAAGGGTATTAGACACATTTTCAATCAAATCCATTTTCTCTACATCATCTAGGACTGTGAATGCTTTCTGCACCTCTTTAAGAGTGATGCCTGTGTTACCTCCTCTGAGCATAACAGTACGCTCAGAAACATAACCATATTCTTCACAGATTTCCATTTTTAGTGTTCATACTCAAAGGTTATTCAGTGAAGTTAAGTACACACAAGAAGTTGGCTTCTTATTCGGATTTTCCTTTCCACCAAAAGAACCAGGACTTACAATGTCCTGCCTGTAGATGGCGCCATAAAGTGCAATAAAATCTCTCTTTTTGTATATATATATATATATATATATATATATATATATATATATATATATATATATATATATATGTGTGTGTGTGTGTGTGTGTGTGTGTGTGTGTGTATATATATATATATATATATATATATATGTGTGTGTGTGTGTGTGTATATATATATATATATATATATATATGTGTGTGTGTGTGTGTGTGTGTGTATAGTACTGTGCAAAAGTTTTGGGCACCCTATTTTTTTTTTTTAGTACAAACTTTGTTATAGATTTTTTTATTTTATGACTTCAGTACAAAAAGATGTAAGCATTTTTAGCATGTTATTATAACTTTTGACCAGTAGGTGGCCACTGGAAAGCTAATATACTGGATTTATACACTTGGCTTGTCATAAACTTGTAGAATATCACTGCGGTATCGAAGTGTAGGGTACAGTATAGAATTAAAACGAGAATGGATAAGTTTGTTGGGAAGGATAGTCATAAGGATTAGGGTTAGGCTTTAAATATTTCACTTTATGTGTAATGAAGCTAGAATATATGAAAGTTCCACTTTTTGAATTAAATTACAGAAAAAAACGAACTTTTCCATGATTCAAATTTTTTGAGATGCACCTGTACATTATATTTAGGTTGCCAATCTAACCACTCATCATACACCATGTTAAAATCACCCCCCAATATAACACAGTCAGTTGCATACTTTCTTTTCATGTCATCTATTACCCGTGAAATAACACCACATAAAATTAACTTTATTGCTTTAATGTGTGTGTTTTTCCTAAAATAATGAATCCAAACTCAGTACTTTAGCAGTTTATTGTTTGTGTTCTCAGAAATACATTTTAAAGGAACCCAGTTGAACAGTAATCTGATGAACATATTAATTACATGTGTGTAGCATATTTACTGCTGTGCAACTGGTTGTGTTAACCTTCTCAATCTGCTCATGTGTGTGACAGAAGCAAAACCATCAGGAACATTTCAGTAACAGATTAAACATTAAACTGCAATTTAAATGAGCTCCACGTAGTTAGCAGGAAACATCCCATAATGCCCACCAGGCCCGTAACCGTGCCACCAGCCTTCATCAGACATCTCTACAACAGTGATGATGTCACCGGGGTCAAAGGTGATCTCAGTCTCATCAGCTGAGGAAAGAAAGACACTATGCTTAGCTTTAAATGCTTTAGGTGTCTGTGTTCCGATCCTGTTTTATTGAACCCTCGTACATGAACGTTAGGTTAATGTTAGATGAATTTTAGGTTAGATGTATGTTAGGTTAGATGAATAGATGACTGTTGGATGAACATTAGATGAACATTAGGTTAATGTTAAATGAATGTTGGATGAACATTATGTTCAACATAATGTTAGGAGAAAGTTAGGTGGGCATCAATGGTAACAAAATGGTAAAATAATGTATAGTGTATTAATAGGTATAAAATTGTGAATTTAAACGTTTTCACCCCCATTCTGAATGTGACAATTCTCTAATAAGTTTTATATTTATGTCTTTATAAAAGGTATAATATTTCAGTCCTTTCAGAATTTCTGCTCCAGTACATGTAAATGATCTGCACTTATACAGCACTTTACACTGTGTCTCATTCACCCATTCACACACCAATGACAGCAGAGCTACAATGCAAGGCACTTGCCTGCCATCAGGAGGGTTCAGTGTTTTATTGACTCCAAGGACACTTCGGCAAATGGAGACATGGGAGCCAGGAATCGAACCACCAACCCTGTGATTGGTGGACAACCAGCTCTACCACCTGAGCCACAGCCACCCCATGTGACTTTGTTGGTGAGTTTATTGAGGTGTTGTTGAAATACAAGTTATATGAAATAATTTGAGAATCAGTTGATCAGTGTCTATAGATGGTTCATATGATTCAGCATTCAATCCAAAGAAAATGTTACTAAAACGTCTTTTTACAATATTATTCTGATTATTTTACATCATGGTTGGTCTTGTTTCAGGTTGCACACACATTTCATTTGTAAGTATCTGAAATTATTATTTTTTTATGTGGATTAATTGTAAAAGAGATAAATGTTTTCCTTTATTAACCCAGAAACTAGGGGGGTGTAAACTTTTGCACTGTACTACAGATGTGTGTAAATGGCAGCAGCACTCACCCGCCTGATAATCATACAGAGCTGTAGCGTAGAGACTCTGCTGCAGACCAGCCGACTGTTTAACTGCAGACGTTCTGTCATCTTTCACCTTTCAAACACAAACACACACACACACACAGATTTAATAACACAGTGGGCTTCAAGCCCCACGTCTCTTCTCTTGTCTAGTTCATGCTGAATTTCTTGGTGCTTCTTCATCTGAATTCAATATTAAACCTCTGTATGATGTCACACCTTTGATGTCATGGGACTCAAAGATATTGGAGTCGGGAGGTGTGTAAAGATGATGAAGTGGTGAATTAAATCCTCCCCCAGAATGTGGACACTGGTCCTGTGTGTGTGTGTGTGTGTATGTGTGTGTTGGTTGTCCGGAATATGGTTTTGACAAATAAGCAGTCTATTTTTCTCAGCAGTCAGTTTCTTGATTAAAAGTCCGGACTTTGTCTTTGCTGCTGATTCGTGTTTTAATACTAATACTACCACTAATAATAATTGTTACTTGCCTCATCATAGACTCTTTGATGTGGTAGAACTGTGTCGTAGATGTTTTCCTCCAGCTTTTCCTCTCCATTACAAGCTAAATATTTCACACACACACACACACACACACACACACACAGGAGTAAAATTGTAACATAAATATTATTTTCTACATCACTCATTAGATCATTCATTAGACTACAAAGAATAAATCATTTGGTCACTCAGTGTTCAGAGCTGCTCACTGCCACCAACACAAATCTATTATAAATAAAACCCAAACACACACAGCACTTCTCCCCTGAACAGCGCCACCCGGTTCACCTGGTACCTGAGTGAGAAGGGAACCCCATTCAGCATGGTTCCTTACATGTATGTGTGGGACAGCTAATAGAGACAACATAGGATTATGGGTAATTTTCCAAGACTATAATAACACAGGTGTCTCTCTCAGTCTCATGATGAATGTGTAAAGATTTAGGCTATATTTTATAAAAAAAACAAACAAAACATTTGGCTTAAATTTCACATGGCATAAAATACATACACCAATACCAATACATCAGCCAATCATGTGGCAGCAGCACAATGCAGCAAAATCATGCAGATGCAGGTCAAGAGCTTCAGTTAATGTTCATGTCAAACATCCGTATGAAGAAAAAATGTGATCTATGTGACTTTAACTGTAGCATGTTTGTTGGTTGAAGATTCGAAAAAAAAAAACAGTCTTCAACTGTCCAGTGTGGGTGAGTCTGTGCCCATGACAGCCTCAGATCTTCTCAGTTCTTGGCTGACAGGAGAGGAACCTGATGTGGTCTTCTGCTGTTGTAGCTCATCCACCTCAAGGTTTGATGTTTTGTGCATGCTGAGATGCTTTTCTCCTTACCACGGTTGTAAAGAATGATTGTATGAGTTACTATATCCTTCCTGGCAGCTCGAACCAATCCGCCCATTTTCCTCTGACCTCTCTTATCAACAAGGTGTTTCCACACACAGAACTGTCGCCAAGTCAATGTTTTTTGTTTTTCGCACCATTCTGTATAAACTCGAGACTGTTGTGTGTGAAAATCCCAGAGAAAGTCACAGAGATCAGACTGTTTCTTCATACTGATGTTTGATGTGAACATTAACTGAAGCTCATGACCTGTATCTGTATGGTTTTATGCATTGTGTTGCTGCCACATGATTGGCTGATTGGATAACTACATAAATGTGCAGGTGTACATGTGTTCCTTATAAAGTGGATGGTGAGTGCACATACAGTAACTATGAGACTATTAATTAATTAATTAATAAAATCATCCCTTTAAAGTACAATGCTTTTTTTTTTTTTAAATACACAGAAAACATCAGAGGAAACACATCTTAATCAGAGACACTGAATATCTCAAGGAGTGAATATTTTATGGATAAAATTATGAATGAAATTAAAGTGAGCTGTAAGTGTTCTTGTGATTCAGTTATTCTTCTACAAATTTTACATCATTGTTATTGAGCCAATCCCGTAGTGTACCAGGCTAATGCTTATAAGCGCTGTTATTAATGCTGCTCTCACACTCTTATTATCGATGGTACAGTGCCTATAGAAAATCATCATACCCCTTTGAAATAGTCACTTTTTTTGTCTTACAGCCTGAAATCAAAACCCTTTAAAAATATATGGTTTTGTTCCAGCTTTATTTACACATTTTACCTTACAACATCCAAGTAACATAAAAAGGCAACAGTTCAGAAACGTAAAAAAAAAAAAGAAAACTAGAATAACAGAGTTGGAAAAGTGATCAGTCTCATGATTTAATACTTCGTAGAGCCACCTTTGGCTTTAATTACAGCCATCAGTCTGTTTGGATATGTCTCTATTAGCTTTGCGCACCTAGAGTGGGGAATATTTGCCCATTCTTCCTTGCAGAATTGTTCGAGTTCAGTCACATTTCGTGGTGAGCGGCGATTGACTGCTGTCTTCAAGTCCATCCACAGATTTTCAGTTGGATTTAGGTCAGGGCTCTGACTTGGCAACTCAAGGACATTCACCTTCCTATCCTTAAGCCACTGTGTAGTTTTTTTGGCAGTGTGTTTAGGGTCGATGTCGTGCTGGAAGATGAACCACCTGCCCATCTTCAGCTGTCTAGCAGAGGGCCGCAGGTTTTCCTCAAGAATTTGGGTGTACTTAGCAGCATCCATTTTCCCTTCAATCCTGACCAACTGCCCAGTCCCCACTGAAGAGAAACACCCCCACAACATAATGTTGCCACCACCATGCTTCACAGTAGGTATGGTGTGTTTTGGGTGGTTTTTGCCAAACATAACACTTGCAGTTCAGTCCAAAAAGTTCAATCTTGGTCTCATCTGACCATAAAACCTTTTGCCACATGGCATTAGAATCTTCCAAGTGGTTTACTGCAAAGCTTTTTCAGAAGAGGCTTCTTTCTTGCCACCCTGCCATACAGGCCAGCTTTGTGCAAAGCTTGTGAGATTGTTGTCACATGCACAGACCGACCAATCTCAGCCATAAGGACTTGTATGTCCTTCAAAGTTGCCATTGGCCTCTTGGTAGCTTCCCTGATCAATATCCTCCTGGCTCGGTCATCCAGTTTGGAGGGACAGCCTGATCTAGGCAAGGTGTTGGTGGTGCCATACGCTTTCCACTTCTTAATAATGCTCTGAACGGTACTCAGAGGGATAGTTAAAGCCTCTGAAATCTTTTTGTATCCTTCTCCTAACTTGTGCCTTTCCACAACTTTGTCCCAGAGCCCTTTTGAAAGCACCTTTCCAACCATGGTGTATTCTTTGCGTTGCCATGCACTACTAGTAATGGAATCATCATGGAACAGCCGGTTTTCTTATGAAGTAATCAAAACCACTGTAGTTGATGTCAGGTGGGGGGCAATTAGCATAGTGTGTGATCTGGAAAGTGACTGGTTGTACCTGAGCAAGTTTATAATGGTTACTCTAAGGGGCTGATCACTTCTCCAAACCAGGTATTTCACTAATTAAATTTTAATAATTGTTCAGAATTTTTAAAAATGTTATTTCTACTTAGATGTTGAGGGTTATAATGTGTAAATACAGCTGGCAAAAAGTTTCCAGGGTGTAATGTGACAAAAGGTAAGGATTTTGGGTACAGGGAATGATGACTTTCTATAGGTACTGTATAAGCACTGTTATTAGTGCTGTTCTCACACTCTTATTATTGATGTTATAAGCGTTGTTATTAATGCTGTTCTTACGTGGTTGTGTTTCAGAGGCTCTGTTAGTGAAGAAGTTTGTTTCTTTTTGACTGAAGATGTCTCTGGGATTGACGGCACGCTGAGAGATGATGGCCGCTGCATCCTGCACAAACACAGACACACCGATTCAGTATTTAACTTTATTACCTGTATTAATCTCACACACACACACACACACACACACACACATTTAATATGTGTTTAATTCTACTTTCCACACTGCATGTGTTTACTCACATCGGCTTCCTGAACAGATCTGGAGCTTCTTATTCCTTTCCACTGAGCAGCCTGAAGTTCTTGCTCCACCTGAATCCATTTCAGATGTTCAGATGTTAAGCACTCACTCATTAACATCACACACTGAGCACTTTACTGATTTTCTTACCGATTTCTGTTGATTTATATTTTTAGCTTCCTGCTTCTTCTCCTGCAGCCTGTGAGTCAGAAGAGAAAGTTTAGTTTGCTTCGTTTGATTTTAGATTTACGAAATAAAAAAATAAGAAATAATTTATATTCGACTTAATCATTAATATAAAAGACACAGGCTGAGTGTGAAGTGAGAGAATCACAGAAATGAAGAACACATATGTGTGAAATTTCAAAACAATTAGGGTAGAAACAAAAAACACAATATTTAATCAAACATCACAGAAAAGAATAGCAACTTAATATTACACAGCAAGAATTAAGTGCACAACTGCATGAGATGACACAAACAAACAAACAAACAAACATTAATAAAGTATTTAATTAATTAGCAACATATAATTTTGCTAATTAAGTTTTCTCACTGAAACTTGGCTTTCAGAAGAGATCCCCGATACTGCTATTGAGCCACTTGGCTCTTCTATTTACAGTGCAGACAGAGATCGAGGATTGGAATATATCATGATCATCTGTCGACCTTTCTGGCTCCCGAGGGAATTCTCTGCTGCTATCGTTACGGCTGTATACATCCCTCCACACTCACAGAATTACATACAATAATGAACATACAGGAAACATATACCCAGAGGCTGCGTTTATAGTGGCCGGGGATTTCAACAAAGCATCACTGAAGAAAGTACTGCCAAAGTAATATCGACACATTAACTGTAATACAAGGGAAAATCTTATTCTGGATCACTGTTACACTCCTTTCCGTGGTGCATACAGAGCAATACCATTTCACCACCACTCACACTTAACACTGGTGCTCCGCAGGGATGTGTGCTGAGCCCTCTCCTATACTCCCTCTACACATATGATTGTGTTGCAACTAACAGTTCCAACTTTATAGTGAAATTTGTTGTTGACACAACAGTGATTGGTCTCATCACCCATGGCAATGAGACTGCATATCGGGAGGAAGTCAGAGCCCTGACACAATGGTGCCAGGAAAACCACCTCTCCCTCACTGTTGCCAAGACTAAGGAACTGATAGTAGACTTCAGAAGACAGAAAGGAGTACACGCCCCCATCACCATCAATGGTGACACAGTGGAGAGGGTCAGCTCTTTTAAGTTCCTGGGCATGTACATCACTGAGGACTTAATGTGGACAACGCACACACAGAGGATTGTGAAGAAGGCACAGCAGCGTCTCTTCTTTCTCAGGCGATTAAAGAGGTTCGGTATGAGCCCACGCATCCTCAGGACTTTTTACAACTGCGCTATTGAAAGCGTCCTGACTGGATGTATTATAGCCTGGTTTGGGAATTGCACTACACTTAATTGGAAAGCCCTGCAGAGGGTAGTGTGATCAGCAGAATACATCATTGGAACCAAACTCCCTTCCCTTCAGGACATTTTCACTGATCGCTGCCTGAGGAAGGCAAGGAAAATCATCAAGGACTCAAGCCATCCAAGCCACATAATGTTTTCAATGTGGAATCGGTACTGTAGCATTAAGGCCTGGACTAGTAGGCTCAGAGACAGTTTCTTTCCCCAGGCCATTACGGCATTGAATAACATATCTGCATAGACTTCGTCCATCACTGATCTGCTTCATCTTGTCCTGATGCCCGTTGGTATCCTTACAAGACTACGGTTACCGTTTACATCGCTACCCCTGTCTTATTGTATTTTTGTGTAAAGTGAATTTATTGTATGTACAGTGTATTATTATTTTATTTTATTATTTTTTGTGTGTATAATTATAGCTAATTATATGATACATTCCTTGTTACACATTGCTGCTAGGATCTATGCACGAAAGTAAAGTAAAGTATAGTAAAGTACACTGATAATTATGTGGCAATAATTTGGAGCAAAATAATTTACAATATAATATACAAAACATCTAATCTAATCTATATCAAAGTCAATCTAATTTAATGTAGTCAGATATAATCTAGCTATAATTTAAATATAATTGAAATATAGTTTAACCTAATCTAACCTAATTCAACTTAATTTAATTTATTCCAATCTAATCTAAACTTAACCTAAATGTTTATTTAATCTAATTTAATCGAAACCTAATTCAGATTAATCTCAATCTAATTCAGTCCAACAATGTGAGCTAAATCAAATAAATGTGGTGATGTGATTAATGTGATGATCTGATTGGTCACCTCTGCTGATCGATCTGTTTGGCTCTCTCTCTCTGCCGTCGCTCTCTCTCGGCCGTCTCTCTCTCCTCCTGTTCTTTTCTCTCTTTCTCCACTCTCTGTCGTTCCTCCTCTGCTTTCTTTCGTTCCTGCTGACGGCGAATTTGTTCCTCTTTCTAATGAAGAGATGCAGACGAGTAAAACACCATCACACCTCCTGTGCTCATTTCATGTGGAACTGCTAGTTCTGTGCCTGTTGCCAGTTAACCGAGTTACTACGGTAACAGTCCTAGTGGCAGTAAAAACTAATTTACCACCAGTTTAAAAAAACCTCATTCATTAATGTATTTGCTGCAAATCATAGCAAGACACTAATATTTCCTCGTGTAAATTTTTAAACATTAACACCACATTTATTTTACCTAGCATAAATAGTCCTCACTAGAACCAGAAGTTATGACCACATCACCCCTATCTTATCCACACTGCCTTGGCTCCCAGTGAAATTTCACATTGATTATAAAATACTACTAGTGACCTATAAAGCTCTAAATGGTCTCACGCCACAGTACCTAAGCGAACTTTTGGTCTTTTATGATCCACCACGCCTACTTCAATCAAAAGGTGCAGGCTATTTGTTGGTACCTGGAATACTGAAGGCTACAGCAGGGGGAAGTGTAAAAAAAAAAGTGAAATTGTTTCAGTTATATTGTTCCTGCTGGTCCATTGGTGTGTGAGCAATCCACTCCACCTACACACACCTGCTATTGTACTGCCAGTGTACAAGTGAGATGTAGGTAATACACACTTCTGAGTCATATTCAACAAGGGTGTGTTTAAAGCCAGCACTGAAATGCACAACTGTTCTCTTACCTCCAATTGAGCCCAGAACTTTTCCCTGTCAGTTCCATTAATTTCCTCTAAAGCACTGGTTTTATAATACTTTGAACCCTGCGCATGCACACACACACACACACACACACAGATTAAATATGTGTTTAATTCTACTCTCCATCACACACTGAACACTGCATGTGTTCACTCACATTGGCTTCTTGAACAGATCTGGAGCTCCTTATTCCTTTCCACTGAGCAGCCTGAAGTTCTCGCTCCACCTGAATCCATTTCAGATGTTCAGATGTTAAGCACTCACTCATTAACATTACACACTGAACACTTTACTGATTTTCTGAGATTTGGTTTTTACCGGTTCCTGGTGCTGCTGATTTTGAGGCTCGGTTTCCTGTCTCTTCTCAAACAGTCTGTGAGAGACGAGAGGAATTAAACCTTCACTACAGAGAAAACAAACACTAACTGCATAAACGACTGAATTTCATTTCACTCTTTCTTTTTCACTCTGCTATAATTAAACATGGTGGTTTTCCATTTTTGATGCAGAACTGCACCTCCAACATTCTGTGACCAGAGAAATGTAGTTTTGTTTTTAGAATAAATTAGCTTATTTATGCTAATTATAATCATAAGTGGTGATCTGATTAATGTGATGATCTGATTGGTGTGATGTGATTAATGTGATGATCTGATTGGTCACCTCTGCTGATCGATCTGTTTGGCTCTCTCTCTCTGCCGTCGCTCTCTCTCGGCCGTCTCTCTCTCCTCCTGTTCTTTTCTCTCTTTCTCCACTCTCTGTCGTTTCTCCTCTGCTTTCTTTCGTTCCTGCTGACGGCGAGTTTGTTCCTCTTTCTAATGAAGAGATGCAGACGAGTAAAACACCATCACACCTCCTGTGCTCATTTCATGTGGAACTGCTAGTTCTCTGCCTGTTGCCAGTTAACTGAGTTACTACGGTAACAGTCCTAGTGGCAGTAAAAACTAATTTACCACCAGTTTAAAAAAACCTTATTCATTAATGTATTTGCTGCAAACATGCTGCAAAAATGGCATCACCACCAGTTTACAATAAACCTCATTTATAGCAAGACACTGATATTTCCTCGTGTAAACTTTTAAACATGTTGGATAATGTAATATTCTACATTAACACCACATTTATTATACCTAGCATGGATAGAAACACTCCTGTTGAGCCGTGCTTGTTGAACAGGCTCAGGATAAACTTAAATTCATCCAGCAGCCTGTGAGGCCCTGTCCTGCCGACATGAACCTGTCACGTTCACTAAGGACAATTCCCCCTGAGACCACGAGAGGGCACCCTCAGTCAAACATTTTTTTGAATTTGTTTTTTTGTTGTCTGCCTCACTTCCTACGTTTGTGCACACCTGTTTTGTGTTCCCCTAATTAGTCACCCTATTTAAGTTCTGTGTTGTTCTCCTCCTTGTTTGTGAAGCATTAGATATATGTAATATTGTTACTGTTATATTGAATTTACACTGAGTAACTTCTGTTTTCATGTTGAGTTTCTTGCCTTTCTTTGTGTTGCCTTAGTCTAGTCTGGTGTTTTCATTGTTCTAGTTTTCTGTTTCTTTTCCTGCCTTTTATTAATTTTTAGTTGTTTTATTATCAAAAACTTCTGCGCTTGCATTTGACTCCCTGGATTTTGTTACAGAATGTATCACCTAAATATGGATGCAGCAGAATTGGGGTTGCTAAGGCAGAAATTGGTAGAGCAGGTCCTTCTCCTCAAGCGGAACCAGCAGCAGCTTGAAAAGTGGCCAACAATTGCAATAACATCAGTGCAATGTGGAAAAACTGGTCGAAGGAGAGGGCACAAGCGGTGAGAAGGTCGCTCTGCCTCCCTGCCCAGCTGGATACATTGCTCTGCCTCTCTGCTCGGCTGAGGATGGTACTCCACCTCCATGCATTGCTGTCATTATCGTTCCCCCCTCTGGCCTTGCTGTGGTGTGTAGTGGTCGCTCCCCCCTCTGGCCTTGCTGTGGTGTGTTGTGGACGCTCCCCCCTCTGGCACCGGTAGGAACTTTGTTCTACCCAGTGGTCCAGGCTCTCCTAAGTTTGGGCGCTTCAGAAGCTGTGCCTTAAGAGGGTGTTATGTCACATTCACCATGGGCAATCACCCCCCCGCCCCCCCCCCCGGGGACCACTGGGGGGCACCATAGAGTTAGATTGTGAAAGATGAGAATACTGTATGTGTGACAAGATTAAAACAATCACCCCTATGCATAAGGTGCCATGAATTGATCACACAAAAGTACTGGTGAACGAGAAGCAGTGACTTGACATTAAGTGAGTGTGCAGAGACTGTTGCACCTGAGAACACTTAAGTTCTGTGAGCACTGAGCCCTGAGACATGCGCACTTGCCACAAACAGCTTTATAAAATACACATCTTCACTTCACAGTTCCATCTGCACATGACAGCTAATAGAACTGCATTAACTAAGTAAGATGGTACGATGTACAGACTGAAGACTTCATAATTACTGAAGTGAAATTGTTTCAGTTATATTGTTCCTGCTGGTCCATTGGTGTGTGAGCAATCCACTCCACCTACACACACCTACTATTGTACTGCCAGTGTACAAGTGAGATGTAGGTAATACACACTTCTGAGTCATATTCAACAAGGGTGTGTTTAAAGCCAGCACTGAAATGCACGACTGTTCTCTTACCTCCAATTGAGCCCAGAACTTTTCCCTGTCGGTTCCATTCATTTCCTCTAAAGCACTGGTTTTATAATCCTTTGAACCCTGCGCACGCACACACACACACACACACACACACACACACACACACACACACACACACACACACACACACACAGATTATATATGTGTTTAATTCTACTCTCCATCACACACTGAACACTGCATGTGTTCACTCACATTGGCTTCTTGAACAGATCTGGAGCTCCTTATTCCTTTCCACTGAGCAGCCTGAAGTTCTCGCTCCACCTGAATCCATTTCAGATGTTCAGATGTTAAGCACTCACTCATTAATATTACACACTGAGCACTTTACTAATTTTCTGAGATTTGGTTTTTACCGGTTCCTGGTGCTGCTGATTTTGAGGCTCAGTTTCCTGTCTCTTCTCAAACAGTCTGTGAGAGACGAGAGGAATTAACCCTTCACTACAGAGAAAACAAACACTAACTGCATAAACGACTGAATTTCATTTCCATTTCAAATTTACTTTAGGTATGCTGTGATGTTTAGTCCACGTTAACCACAACATCAGAAGACCTTTCACCCAAACACACACCACGAGAAGTTGATTGTCACTTTTGTAGTTTATATCTTTTTAGTGTTTTAAGTGAAATTATTCATATAATGATCTGATTAATGTGATGATCTGATTGGTGTGATGTGATTAATGTGATGATCTGATTGGTCACCTCTGCTGATTGATCTGTTTGGCTCTCTCTCTCTGCCGTCGCTCTCTCTCAGCTGTCTCTCTCTCCTCCTGTTCTTTTCTCTCTTTCTCCACTCTCTGTTGTTCCTCCTCTGCTTTCTTTCGTTCCTGCTGACGGCGAATTTGTTCCTCTTTCTAATGAAGAGATGCAGACGAGTAAAACACCATCACACCTCCTGTGCTCATTTCATGTGGAACTGCTCTTTTGCATTTCAGTACACTTTTAAATGCACCCTTGTCCACTTCCCCTTGAATGAGTCAGAGGTTTGTTCCATCATCTCAGTAAGTTTATTAGCATTTGATGAGCTTTATATGTGCAAATTACAAGCATTATTTTCGTATTGTGTGAGCTTTCTGTAATTGTGCAAAAAATGTTTTGAGCGATCAATGACCACGACATGAGTATTATAGGAGCATTAGATGAACATTAAATTGATGTTTTATTCGCATTATATGTGCTTTAGTTTAGTGTTATTTGAGCATTATCTGAGCGTTATATGAGTGTTTGATTGTTGTTTGATAAGCACTTGATATTTAGATAAACATTAGCGTTTGATGATTTGATGATTGACAGGGCGCTATAGAGTATATGAGTTATGAGTAAATGATGATTGTGATAATTGAATCATCACATGATGGCAATGGTAGCTCAGTGGTTAAGATACTGGACTACTGATCAGAAGATTGTGAGTTTAAATCCCAGCACTGTCAAGCTGCCACTGCTGGGCCCTTGAGCAAGGCCCTTAACCCTCAACTATTCAAATGTATAAATGAGATAAATGTAAGTCGCTCTGCATAAGGGCGTCTGCTAAATGTCATAAATGTAATGTAATATGAGTGATTGTAAGTGGAGTGTTTGTTAGTGTTATTTGTGCATTAGACTGTTCTCTCACCTCCATTTGAGCCCAGAAGTTGTCCCTGTTAGTTCCTTTAATTTCCTCTAATGCACTGGTTTTGCGATATGTTGAACCCTGCAGACACACACACACACACACACAAACCTGGTTTTATTAATCCTGTCAGACTGATGGGTTTATTAGCTATAGTAAAATCTGAAATCATCATGTTGTGCTGTGCTTGTCCCTGTGCAATCTTTTATAAACATCATGGTATTCATGATATATACACGCAGTGTGCATCTCACCATGTTTTTTTATAAAAGATTGACACATTGTCTCACCACAAGACGTGAGTCTGAAGTGCTGTTAAATCGATTTGATTCAGTGTGTAAGCTGTAATTCACTCCTACAGCCTGAGAGATTTTATTCATGATGAGTTCAGGCTCAACATCGTCTTCTGAATGTGCATTAATCACCACATGAGCTCCCTGCAATCACACAAATACACACAATACACATTTGTTTCAATATGACACACAATAACATAATACGGTAATGAAATGTTCCTCTCTGAGGCTCCACCCATAGCCACTCCCCCTCTCATTATACAGGTACCTGTATAATGTAGTCTGGTGAAGTATTGCAATATGGTTCTGCTGTAATGCCAAACCATTGTCCATGTTACTCCCGTTCCCTTTGCGCCTTCTAGTTCAAATACTTGAGGTGCCTAGTGTCCTTCCTACATCACCTTGTCATCACCTTGACAGGCCTGTCAGCTTTCTGATGGTTTTTACTTTTACTTTTTATTCTGGCTCACTGAAAAAGCACATACCGATGCTCTTATCGACACCAATGTCTCTGTTTTCTGAACCTGAAAAGGAGGTTATCCAGGAGCTTCAGACGACAGTTTATATGGTGATGACTGTTTTCCCCTACCACTATCATCCCACACTCTCATTGTTCCTATTGCTGAGTATTAGAACTAAGTACCCATACTGAATTTGTTTAACCTTGTTGTCAGGATACCAGGGTCAGTAAACAGTAAAACGTGTGGTGTGGGTGCAGGTTTTCATTCCAATCAAGCAGGAGTCACACCTGATTCCACCTGTTTAATCAATTGAGATTGGTTTTCACTAGACTCAGGTGTGGCTTCTGCTTAGTTAGAATGAAAACCTGCACCCACACTGGCCCTTTCTGGATAAGATTGGACACCCCTGTCATAAGGACTGTCTTGTGCTCATTCTTGGACACTCATACACAGGGATGCTCATACTGAACATCCTGTAAACACACTTGGGATCATTTGTCTGTACTCTTCTACAGCTGTGTTCTTTAATGATTTATAATTGCACTATCTGGTCTCACCCAGGAGAGCATGGGTTCCCTTTTGAGTCTGGTTCCTCTCAAGGGTTCCTCTTCATGTCGTCTCAGGGAGTTTTTCCTTGCCACTGTTGCCTCTGGCTTGTTCATTATGGATCTAAATCTACATCTGGATTTCTGTAAAACTGCGATGTGACAATGTCTATTATTAAAAGGAGGGATGTATTGATACTGACACTGGTATCAGGTATCAGCTCAAGACCATGCTCATTTACTCGTACTTCTAAAATATGCCCCAAATCAAACATCTGATACCAGGTGATACTATGTGAAGTAAGGCTAACTTACACTGCCACATTAATGACAGCGATATGGACATATTTCACGAATATTGATCATATTGTGAAAATACAGTATCTTCTTACAATGCAAGGTGACCTGATAAAACATCTTAAGCAGTGAGGAGTTCACTACTAGCAGCACTAGCTAGGCAAGAAAAATGTCTACAGATGACGCTATGTGAGTGAAACTAACAGCTCTTGCCCAACGTGTTATTCTTGATCCACTATCAGTCGCTGACAACGAGGTATTCAGATGCACAGAATATAAAAATGTACTTATAGCTGTATAGAAATATTTTCCAAAGTGAAACAAAAGCCCCTCTTCTCCATTGCAAAACTACTCAATCCAAGCTAATGCACTTTATTTAAAATCAGCTTGCTAACATTATAACATTACATTTACATTTATGGCATTTGGCAGAGATATAATAAAGAATTATAATGAATGAGTCTAGTAGCCATGCATGACATACAAGCCATACAAGTGCATGAACACGTGCGGTTTTCATCACGTGATCATCATCTTCTCCATATTAACAAATATAAAACTCACCCTTAAAAAATTGGCCATGGTGTGGAAGTGATTAGCGCACACACTTCTCCTCACACCTGTCACTCCTTCACCAGTCTAGACACACACACACACACACACACACACATACAGTTTATTTCCTGCTTTTCTACTCAACAATACTTTACTAAAAGCTCTCTAAAGGATCTCTGTATTAACTCACCCAGTTAATGAGAATAAATTTTGGCACTCCGGAATTTGGATCAATCACTCTGCAGAATGCGTACATCACTTTACCTGCATTGAGCTCCTGCACCATCTCATCTAAACCGCCACCTGAACACAGTGAGGAACAAGATTAACCCAAATCTCCACCTGAACACAGTGAGGAACATGATTAACCCACATCTCCACCTGAACCTCCACCTGAACATGGTGAGGAACATGATTAACCCACATCTCCACCTGAACATGGTGAGGAACATGATTAACCCACATCTCCACCTGAAAATGGTGAGGAACATGATTAACCCAAATCTCCACCTGAAAACGGTGAGGAACATGATTAACCCAAATCTCTAACCTGAGCACAGTGAGGAACATGATTAACCCAAACCTCCACCTGAACATGGTGAGGAACATGATTAACACAAACCTCCACCTGAACACGGTGAGGAACATGATTAACCCAAACCTCCACCTGAACCTCCACCTGAACATGGTGAGGAACATGATTAACCCAAATCTCCACCTGAACACAGTGAGGAACATGATTAACCCGAACCTCCACCTGAACACGGTGAGGAACATGATTAACCCAAAACTCCACCTGAACACGGTGAGGAACATGATTAACCCAAAACTCCACCTGAACACGGTGAGGAACATGATTAACCCAAAACTCCACCTGAACACGGTGAGGAACATGATTAACCCAAATCTCCACCTGAACACGATTAGGAACATGATTAACCCAAACCTCCACCTGAACCTCCACCTGAACATGGTGAGGAACATGATTAACCCAAAACTCCACCTGAACACGGTGAGGCACATGATTAACCCAAATCTCCACCTGAACACGGTGAGGAACACGATTAATCCAAACCTCCACCTGAACACACACACACACACACACAGACACACACACACACCTCCTTTTGCTGCTACTTGGATGTCACAGCTGTTTCCTTCATATGTGAATAAAACCCTGAAACACAGATACACAGAGCAAGTGACAATGAAGAGAGAAAACAATGTTTAGGTCAGTAATTTAAAAAGAAAATCCAAACTGAATTCTCACTTGTGTACAGCCGTGGCCAAAAGTTTTGAGAATGACACAAATATTAATTTTTACAAAGTCTGCTGCCTCAGTTTTTATGATGGCAATTTGCATATACTCCAGAATGTTATGAAGAGTGATCAGATGAATTGCAATTAATTTCAAAGTCCGTCTTTGCCATAAAGAACTTAATCACAAAAAAACATGTCCACTGCATTTCAGCCCTTCCACAAAAGGACCAGCTGACATCATGTCAGTGATTCTCTGGTTAACACAGGTGAGAGTGTTAATGAGGACAAGGCTGGAGATCACTCTGTCATGCTGATTGAGTTAGAATAACAGACTGGAAGTTTTAAAAGGAGGGTGGTGCTTGAAATTATTGTTCTTCCTCTGTTAACTATGGTTACCTGCAAGGAAACACGTGCAGCCATCATTGCTTTGCACAAAAAGGGATTCACAGGCAAGGATATTGCTGCACCACCAGTGCAGAGCTTGCTCAGGAATGGCAGCAGGCAGGTGTGAGTGCGTCTGCACGCACAGTAAGGCGAAGACTTTTGGAGGATGGCCTGGTGTCAAGAAGGGCAGCAAAGAAGCCACTTCTCTCCAGGAAAAACATCAGGGACAGACTGCTATTCTGCAAAAAGTACTGAGGACTGCTGAGGACTGGGGTAATGTCATTTTCTCTGATGAATCCCCTTTCCGATTGTTTGCTGCATCTGGAAAAAAGCTTGTCCGGAGAAGAAAAGGTGAGCGCTACCATCAGTCCTGTGTCATGCCAACAGTAAAGCATCCTGAGACCACTCATGTGTGGGGTTGCTTCTCAGCCAAGGGAGTGGGCTCACTCACAATTTGGCCTAAGAACACAGCCATGAATAAAGAATGGTACAAAAACATCCTCAGAGAGCAACTTCTCCCAACCATCCAAGAACAGTTTGGTGATGAACAATGCCTTTTCCAGCATGATGGGGCACCTTGCCACAAGGCAAAAGTGATAACGAAGTGGCTCGAGGAACAAAACATCGACATTTTGGGTCCATGGCCAGGAAACTCCCCAGACCTTAATCCCATTGAGAATTTGTGGTCAATCCTCAAGAGGCGGGTGGACAAACAAAAACCCACAAACTCTGACAAACTCCAAGCATTGATTATGCAAGAATGGGCTGCCATCAATCAGGATGTGGCCCAGAAGTTGATTGACAGCATGCCAGGGCGAATTGCAGAGGTCTTGAAAAGAAGGGTCAACACTGCAAATATTGACTCTTTGCATAAACTTCATGTAATTGTCAATAAAAGCCATTGACACTTATGAAATGCTTGTGATTATACTTCAGTAACAGTAACATCTGACAAAAAGATCTAAAAACACTGAAGCAGTAGACTTTGTGAAAATTTATATTTGTGTCATTCTCAAAACTTTTGGCCACGGCTGTATATTAGTGTGTGTTAGGTTGTGTTAGTCTTTGTTTGTGTGTGGTAGTCTGTGTTATTCTGTGATAGTGTGTAATAGTCTGCTTTAGTGTATGATAGTGTATGTTCTAATACTAATGTTCAGGCCACTTCTTCTGGATTGTTGATAGAAAACTTTATAGAATCGATTCAGCACAAATCAGATCTTACAACAGAAACTCTGTGATGTGTGTGTAAACCTGCATGTAAACCTGTGTGTAAACCCGTATATAAATCTGTGTGTAAATCTATGTGAATAGCTGTGTGTAAAACTGTGTGTAAAACTGTGTGTACAGCTGTGTGTAAACCTGTGTGTAAACCTGTGTGTAAACCAGTGGCGAGGCTACATAAAGGCCACGGTGGCACTGGCCTGCTCAGATTGACGGCTGGTCCACCCAATCAAATGAAAAAATAATTTTTGTGGGAAAGGAGAATAAATCACTTATACGTGACAATAATAATCACTCAAATACACGCTCAAATATGGATATCAACTTTCAGATAAGGGCACGGCTCGAGGAGATGCCTAAAAACACCACTTTAATGAACTGTGATATGCAGAACGATTTGCTGGAGGCAGCCACTTCTTTACTATTGCAGAAGATAAAGACAGAATTGAATGAAACACTGGTTACTTACTTCACACTGATCGCTGACGAGTACAAAGATGAGTCAAAACAAGAAGTAATTGCTGTGTGTATCCGGTATGTTCACCGGGGAATGCTAAAGGAAAGAGCTGGTTGTTTTGTGGCCACTGTAGACATGACTGCAGCTGGCATCTCAAAAAAGATTCTGGAAGTGACTGAACCACTACAGCTGGACCCTTCTCTCTGTGTAGGCTTTAGCTTTGATGGGGCCTCCGTTATGCCTGGAAATAAAGGGCGGGTGCATGTTCTTTTGGAGTGGACCTTTCCCCATGCAGTTTATGTGCACTGTAATTCTCATCGCGCAAATTTGGTTCTGGCAGCAGCATCAAAAGTTTCCAGTCATGTCAGCACATTTTTTTGATACACTGAATTCTTTACATAGATTCATGACGGGGAGCATCCGACACGCCAGGTTTATGGAAATACAGAAACAACTTCATCCAAGTCACCAGTGTCTTGAGCTTGAGCGATCCACTGACACTCGATGGAGCTCGAAATCAGGGTCTGTAAGCAAGGTGCTTATTTTATTGGATTGTATTATAGAATTACATGCTGAATGTAGTGGAAGTAGATATAGCCAGACAAAAATCACAGGCACAGGGTCTTCTACAACAGATCCAAACGAAGTGGTTCCTTTTTTTGTTAGTCACATTTGGGAAACTTTTTGAGTGCAGTGACTTTGCCACAAAATGACTGCAAAGCCAGACACTGTGTGTTTTGGACTGTATCCACCTTGTTGATGGCTTAAAAGATGCATTTTCTGTCTTCAGAGATTCACAGTGTGACTTTGAGAAAGTTCTGAAACTCACAGATGAGTTAATGACTAAACTTGAAATTACAAACTAATTAACTGTAATCATCTCCTGACAAAGAAAATTGCCTGCCAGGTTCAGTGATTCAGTGGTTGTGTCAAATCTGGGAAGAAATACTAATGTGAGGAACGATGATGACCTACGGCACTTATGGAATGAGATACTGGACCGACAGCTGACCAAGCTAAGGAGCCGTTTTCATGAAGATCAGTATAGAATAATGAAAGAAGCTGCGGCCTGTCGACCACAGTCCGGGACATTTGCTGACAAAGACTTGCTTGAATCACCAAGTCAACATTATGGCATAAAGACCGAGGATGCTGAGCTGACGCTTTACACATCAAATGTGTAGGAAAGCATCTCATGAGTGTGAGATTACGGAGTCATTGGATTACGATTAAATTATTGCGATTTACAACGCAAAGACAAAACGTCTACGTCTTCTTCTTTAAGATGATTTGTTTGGGCTCCAAAAACAGTCAAATTGGTAAGGAAATGGATTTTATTTCATAATTTGAGTGTTTTAGAAATTTGCTATAAATATATTGTGTTAGTTTGTGTCATTTTAAAAGTCAGGTTTGGGATCTTCAGTGGATGCTGCTAGTGGTGTTTTTTTTTTTTTTTTTATTCAAAAAGGATAATGTGCTGGCTCTGCGTATTCATGTTTACCTGTGATGTGGTATGCAGCCTGCATAACTTATTGTGCATGATACTTCAGATTATTACAGCAATAATCTCTCTCTCTCTCTCTCTCTCTCAGCAACATGTCTGACAGGAGGCAGATGTTAGTCTGCTGCTTGTGTGTGCAATGTGCAGATTTTCCCCAACACACACATAAATTATTTATCTTCCTTTATTGTTCTGTTATTTTTATTGTTCTTTTCATTGTTTATTTTTTTTATGAATGGATTTTGTTGTATTCATGAAACTGTTGGCTACCAATAAATCACATTTAACTAATCTTAATTGTCAAATTATTTTCATCCCATATTGTAAATGATGTAATTTGATAGTAGGCTTTGAGGTCCACCTTATTCCACCAATGTCCACTCACTTTAAAATTTCTGGCCTTGCCACTGTGTGTAAACCTGTGTGTACAGCTGTGTGTAAACCTGTGTGTACAGCTGTGTATAAACCTGTGTGTACAGCTGTGTGTAAACCTGTGTATACAGCTGTGTGTAAATCTGTGTGTAAAATTGTGTGTAAACCTGTGTGTAAAATTGTGTGTATAGCTGTGTGTAAAGTGTAATAATATGTGCATCTTACCAGTCAGTGTCAGTTCTCCTGTTCACCACTTCATTATAAGCATCAGAGAGTGCTGCACCGTGTTTACTCAGATTCAACGCCATCATCGATAAAGTCTTAATCTAAAAACATCTATAATCTATAAAACACAGACATGAACACCATTAACATCGCTGTCTCTAAGTCTAATGAACACACACACACACACACCTTAAGCCAAACCTCTGTTTAAAAAATCACGCTAAACCAGTTTGGGAACATTTAGAGCACAGGAACACTTCAAAACTCACTCACACCTCACTCACACCTCATTCACACACACACACACACACACACACACACACACACACACACACACACACACACACACACACTTCTATGTGTGTGTGTGTGTGTGTGTGTGTGTCACTGGATCACTCATCAGAGTCCACATTCCACCATGATCACTCCAATCTGGGTGTTTGTTCTGTGTGTGAATATGACGTGTTTCTAATGAAAACTACACCCTGCGTCCCAGTTGGCAGACTTATACTATGTACTCAAAGTATATACTCTTTTTGTGAAAAAAAAGTACACACTGTTGAGTGTGTAGTAAAAGAGTATGCAAGTACTTAGATTATAGATTTAAAATCCTGATTAATATCCTGAATTTATATATTTCTGTAAAGCTGCTCTGGGACAATGTCCAATGTTAAAAGCGCTATACAAATAAAACTTGGAAAAAAATTGAATTGAATTGAAGTACTGGGACGCACTTCATGTCGCAGACATGCTACGTCATGTAGCAGAAGAGAATGTTGTTGTCTAGTTATGCACGCGGTCACTGTAAACACACTCCTCATTACATTTCAACTTTTCTTCATTCATTATTCCTTATATAATTTATACTATACAGTTTCATTTATCATTCTCTTGATTTATCTGTCACGCAAGGATTTATGGGTAATCTTAACTGAAAAAATGTCCACAGATCAAATTTAAAAAAATCTCTCAGAAATAGTAGACCATCCGGGTACCTTTGGGACCCTCATTTAACATACTACCATTTGGGACACACTAATTCTAGTCTCGGACACTATTTAGTACAGATAGTATGCCAACTGGGATCCAGGGTCAGTCAAGAAGAAACTACACCCTCCTTTAGTTCTATGTTTTTATTTATTTGAGCAGAAATAACAACTTTGTGGTCCTCACCAACTTCTATAAACAAACACAACAGATTCAATATGTCATTTCCCCCAAAAGCATTCAGAAACCAGGTGGGAACAAATAAGTACACCCTTCCTACTTCCACAATCATTAACAGAGTAATTAGTAGCCAGGTGTTACTAATTACATTTACATTACATTTACGGCATTTGGCAGACGCCCTTATCCAAAGCGACTTACATTTATCTCATTTATACATCTGAGCAGTTGAGGGTTAAGAGCCTTGCTCAGGGGCCCAACAGTGGCAGCTTGGCAGTGCTGGGGTTTTTACTAATGAAATGCACAAGATTAGTTCATCATCAAGAAGTGCATTTTGGTGTTCTGGAAATAGCTCTGGTTACAGGAGACTCTATCTTAAGGCACATGACATTAGCTAGGACTTTAGGGGCTCCAGCAGCTTTAGTTAGGTGTATACCAGGAGCCAGGGTGCTGGACATGGCAGGTAACCTTAGGGTCTTAGACAAGCACAGGTTTTCAAAGGTAGTTTTTCACATAGGAGCTAATGATATACGCCTTCGTCAGTCATAGATTACTAAGAGTAACGTTGTAAATTAGCGATTGAAGGTGTGTAAATTAGCGAAGGCTATGTCCGATGCAGTAATACAGTTCCCTCTGAAAGTATTGGAACAGCAAGGCCAATTCTATTGTTTTTGCTATTCACTGATGTATTTATATATGCTACTACTGGGTAAGATTATTCGTAAACATGGAATTAGCTTGACAGACACCAGCTTAATAAAGTTGAGGAATGTGTAAAGGACATTAGACACTGGACAGTTATTAACTTCGTTGTTAACCCGGGCCCCGACCGATCCGGTATGGAAGTCATGTTAGTGATTCGCATATTGAATTTGGCAAAAGTTTTACATCGGATGCCCTTCCTGACACAACCCTCTCTACTTATCCAGGGTTAGGACCGGCACAAAAAGTACACTGGCTTGTGACCTCCTGTGGCTAGATTGGACGGTTATTAACTTCCTCTTACTTAATTCTGACAAGACAGAAGTACTTATACTAGGACCACATGCAGTTAGAAATAAGTTTTCTGATTCCATAGTAACTCTGGATGGCCTTTCTGTTTCATCATGTGCAGCAGTAAAAGACCTTGGTGTGATTATTGACTCCAGTCTTTCATTTGATGCTCATGTAGATAATATTACTAGGATAGCCTTCTTTCATCTCAGAAATATTGCTAAGATAAGAAATATATTGTCACTACAGGATGCAGAAACATTAGTTCATGCTTTTGTCACCTCTAGGTTGGATTATTGTAATGCCTTACTGTCTGGATGTTCCAGTAGGAGCATAAACAAACTCCAGTTAGTCCAGAATGCAGCTGTAAGAGTCCTGGACCCTATCTTATCCACACTGCATTGGCTCCCAGTAAAATATTGCATTGTTTATAAATTTAGATCACTTGCTGCTGATCAGGATGGCCCCACATGGACAGCCTAATGATCACCATGATATTACTGTGGATTGTACATAATGATGGCTGTGGATGTTCTTTCTTGGATAGCCTTAGGACTACAATTGCTAAGGACAGTTTTGCACTCAAGTCTCCATCACTGAAACATTAATAACTGACCTTAAGTTAAAACTATAATGAATTTAGAAATTACTTGGATGCTCATACTGATAAGTTATACATAAGCACATAAGTTACTGTTTACACCATTGCACCCTTTACCTATATAGTATACAGTTATTCTGTGTTACGCAGATGAGGATGGGTTCCCTTTTGAGTCTGGTTCCTCTCAAGGTTTTCTTTGAAATTTTTTGTATTTCTTCCTAAATTTGACCTGAAATTAAATTTTACCATTTTTTTATTGAGCTAAATTTTCCAACAATAAATATCTTTGTTGGTAAAAGTATGTGAACATGTAGAAGTATGATTTAATTCAATCAAAGAAATTGAAGTCAGGTGTTTCAATGAAGAGAATGGCAATCAGGCATGAGTTTAGCAGGCCCTCCCATGTTTCAAGAAAATAAACTTGGCACTTTATTATCAAAGTCTGGTCTTCACCACACAGGTTTATGGAGGTGTGCCATGTCTAGATCAAAGGAGATTCCTGAGGACCTCAGAAAAAGAGTTATTGATGCTCACCAGGCTGGAAAAGGTTACAAAACCATTTCTAAAGAGTTCACCCTCCAGCAATCCACTGTGAGGCATATGATTGATGAAATTCAGCACCACTGTTACTCTCCCAAGGAGTGTCCAGTAAAAGTCACTCTAAAGGCATGGTGAATAATATCACGGGAAGTCAGAAAGAACTCCAGGTTAATATCTAAGGACCAACAGGCCACTCTTGAATTGAGTAATGACAATATTCATGAGTCCACCATCAGACGAACACTGAACAAGAACAGTGTGCATGGCAGGATACTGTAGCAAAGAGAAAGCAACTCCAAAAAGAACACTGCTGAAGTTTGCTCAAGACCATGTGGATATGCCAGAAGCCTACTGGAAGAATGTTCTATGGACAGATGAATCAAAAATAGAACTTTTTTTTTTTTTTAATGAAAAGCATTATGTTTGTTGAAAACCAAATACTGCATTCCAACATAAGAATCTCATCTCAGCTGTGAAGACTGGGGGTGGTAGCATCATGGTTTGGGGCTGCTTTGCTGCTTCAGGTCCAGACAGCTTTCGATTATCGATGGACCTATGAATTCTGGATTGTACCAGCAATTTCTACAGGAGAATGTCAGGGTATTTCTTCGTGAACTGAAGCTTAACCATATGTGGGTCATGCAGCAAGACAATGACCCTAAGCACACAAGTAAGTCTACAAAGAAATGGTTAAAGCAGAAGAAATGTAACATTTTGGAATGACAAAGTCCATGTCCAGACCATAACCCAACAGAAATGGACCTAAAAAAGAGCAGTTCCTGCAAGGAAGCCCACCAACATCACTGAGTTGAAGCTGTTTTGTAAGGAGGAATGGGCCAAAAATCCTTCCCATTGTGCAGGATTAATCACCAGTCACCGGAAGTTATAGGGGTCACAGCAGTTGCTGAAAGGTTCACATGCTTTTTCTGACAGAAATGTAAGAACTATAATGTTTTTGTGTAATTTGTTTAATTGGGTTCTCTTGATCTAGTTTTAGGACATAGATCTGATCACATTTCAGGTAAGACTTATGCAGAAATACAGAAAATTGTAAAGGTTTTGCAAACTTTCTAGCAGCACTGTAAATTAATACATATTAATATATATCCACTGTGACCCTGAGAAGGATAATGCATTTACTGACGATGAATAAATGAA
>CM042553.1:21110019-21240018 GCA_023630585.1 Cranoglanis bouderius
CGTTCTGTCATCTTTCACCTTTCAAACACACACACACACACAGATTTAATAACACAGTGGGCTTCAAGCCCCACGTCTCTTCTCTTGTCTAGTTCATGCTGAATTTCTTGGTGCTTCTTCATCTGAATTCAATATTAAACCTCTGTATGATGTCACACCTTTTATGTCATGGGACTCAAAGATATTGGAGTCAGGAGGTGTGTAAAGATGATGAAGTGGTGAATTAAATCCTCCCCCAGAATGTGGACACTGGTCCTGTGTGTGTGTGTGTGTGTGTGTGTGTGTTGGTTGTCCGGAATATGGTTTTGACAAATAAGCAGTCTATTTTTCTCAGCAGTCAGTTTCTTGATTAAAAGTCCGGACTTTGTCTTTGCTGCTGATTCGTGTTTTAATACTAATACTACCACTAATAATAATTGTTACTTGCCTCATCATAGACTCTTTGATGTGGTAGAACTGTGTCGTAGATGTTTTCCTCCAGCTTTTCCTCTCCATTACAAGCTAAATATTTCACACACACACACACACACACACACACACACACACACACACACACACACAGGAGTAAAATTGTAACATAAATATTATTTTCTACATCACTCATTAGATCATTCATTAGACTACAAAGCATAAATCATTCGGTCACTCAGTGTTCAGAGCTGCTCACTGCCACCAACACAAATCTATTATAAATAAAACCCAAACACACACAGCACTTCTCCCCTGAACAGCGCCACCCGGTTCACCTGGTACCTGAGTGAGAAGGGAACCCCATTCAGCATGGTTCCTTACATGTATGTGTGGGACAGCTAATAGAGACAACATAGGATTATGGGTAATTTTCCAAGACTATAATAACACAGGTGTCTCTCTCAGTCTCATGATGAATGTGTAAAGATTTAGGCTATATTTTATAAAAAAAACAAAAAAACATTTGGCTTAAATTTCACATGGCATAAAATACATACACCAATACCAATACATCAGCCAATCATGTGGCAGCAGCACAATGCAGCAAAATCATGCAGATGCAGGTCAAGAGCTTCAGTTAATGTTCATGTCAAACATCCGTATGAAGAAAAAATGTGATCTATGTGACTTTAACTGTAGCATGTTTGTTGGTTGAAGATTCGAAAAAAAGAAAAAAAAAACAGTCTTCAACTGTCCAGTGTGGGTGAGTCTGTGCCCATGACAGCCTCAGATCTTCTCAGTTCTTGGCTGACAGGAGAGGAACCTGATGTGGTCTTCTGCTGTTGTAGCTCATCCACCTCAAGGTTTGATGTTTTGTGCATGCTGAGATGCTTTTCTCCTTACCACGGTTGTAAAGAATGATTGTATGAGTTACTATATCCTTCCTGGCAGCTCGAACCAATCCGCCCATTTTCCTCTGACCTCTCTTATCAACAAGGTGTTTCCATACACAGAACTGTCGCCAAGTCAATGTTTTTTGTTTTTCGCACCATTCTGTATAAACTCGAGACTGTTGTGTGTGAAAATCCCAGAGAAAGTCACAGAGATCAGACTGTTTCTTCATACTGATGTTTGATGTGAACATTAACTGAAGCTCATGACCTGTATCTGCATGGTTTTATGCATTGTGTTGCTGCCACATGATTGGCTGATTGGATAACTACATAAATGTGCAGGTGTACATGTGTTCCTTATAAAGTGGATGGTGAGTGCACATACAGTAACTATGAGACTATTAATTAATTAATTAATAAAATCATCCCTTTAAAGTACAATGCTTTTTTTTTTTTTTTTAAATACACAGAAAACATCAGAGGAAACACATCTTAATCAGAGACACTGAATATCTCAAGGAGTGAATATTTTATGGATAAAATTATGAATGAAATTAAAGTGAGCTGCAAGTGTTCTTGTGATTCAGTTATTCTTCTACAAATTTTACATCATTGTTATTGAGCCAATCCCGTAGTGTACCAGGCTAATGCTTATAAGCGCTGTTATTAATGCTGCTCTCACACTCTTATTATCGATGGTACAGTGCCTATAGAAAATCATCATACCCCTTTGAAATAGTCACTTTTTTTGTCTTACAGCCTGAAATCAAAACCCTTTAAAAATATATGGTTTTGTTCCAGCTTTATTTACACATTTTACCTTACAACATCCAAGTAACATAAAAAGGCAACAGTTCAGAAACGTAAAAAAAAAAAAGAAAACTAGAATAACAGAGTTGGAAAAGTGATCAGTCTCATGATTTAATACTTCGTAGAGCCACCTTTGGCTTTAATTACAGCCATCAGTCTGTTTGGATATGTCTCTATTAGCTTTGCGCACCTAGAGTGGGGAATATTTGCCCATTCTTCCTTGCAGAATTGTTCGAGTTCAGTCACATTTCGTGGTGAGCGGCGATTGACTGCTGTCTTCAAGTCCATCCACAGATTTTCAGTTGGATTTAGGTCAGGGCTCTGACTTGGCAACTCATTCACCTTCCTATCCTTAAGCCACTGTGTAGTTTTTTTGGCAGTGTGTTTAGGGTCGATGTCGTGCTGGAAGATGAACCACCTGCCCATCTTCAGCTGTCTAGCAGAGGGCCGCAGGTTTTCCACAAGAATTTGGGTGTACTTAGCAGCATCCATTTTCCCTTCAATCCTGACCAACTGCCCAGTCCCCACTGAAGAGAAACACCCCCACAACATAATGTTGCCACCACCATGCTTCACAGTAGGTATGGTGTGTTTTGGGTGGTTTTTGCCAAACATAACACTTGCAGTTCAGTCCAAAAAGCTCAATCTTGGTCTCATCTGACCATAAAACCTTTTGCCACATGGCATTAGAATCTTCCAAGTGGTTTTCTGCAAAGCTTTTTCAGAAGAGGCTTCTTTCTTGCCACCCTGCCATACAGGCCAGCTTTGTGCAAAGCTTGTGAGATTGTTGTCACATGCACAGACCGACCAATCTCAGCCATAAGGACTTGTATGTCCTTCAAAGTTGCCATTGGCCTCTTGGTAGCTTCCCTGATCAATATCCTCCTGGCTCGGTCATCCAGTTTGGAGGGACGGCCCGATCTAGGCAAGGTGTTGGTGGTGCCATACGCTTTCCACTTCTTAATAATGCTCTGAACGGTACTCAGAGGGATAGTTAAAGCCTCTGAAATCTTTTTGTATCATTCTCCTAACTTGTGCCTTTCCACAACTTTGTCCCAGAGCCCTTTTGAAAGCACCTTTCCAACCATGGTGTATTCTTTGCGTTGCCATGCACTACTAGTAATGGAATCATCATGGAACAGCCGGTTTTCTTATGAAGTAATCAAAACCACTGTAGTTGATGTCAGGTGGGGGGCAATTAGCATAGTGTGTGATCTGGAAAATGACTGGTTGTACCTGAGCAAGTTTATAATGGTTACTCTAAGGGGCTGATCACTTCTCCAAACCAGGTATTTCACTAATTAAATTTTAATAATTGTTCAGAATTTTTAAAAATGTTATTTCTACTTAGATGTTGAGGGTTATAATGTGTAAATACAGCTGGCAAAAAGTTTCCAGGGTGTAATGTGACAAAAGGTAAGGATTTTGGGTACAGGGAATGATGACTTTCTATAGGTACTGTATAAGCACTGTTATTAGTGCTGTTCTCACACTCTTATTATTGATGTTATAAGCGTTGTTATTAATGCTGTTCTTACGTGGTTGTGTTTCAGAGGCTCTGTTAGTGAAGAAGTTTGTTTCTTTTTGACTGAAGATGTCTCTGGGATTGACGGCACGCTGAGAGATGATGGCCGCTGCATCCTGCACAAACACAGACACACCGATTCAGTATTTAACTTTATTACCTGTATTAATCTCACACACACACACACACACACACACACACACACACACATTTAATATGTGTTTAATTCTACTTTCCACACTGCATGTGTTTACTCACATCGGCTTCCTGAACAGATCTGGAGCTTCTTATTCCTTTCCACTGAGCAGCCTGAAGTTCTTGCTCCACCTGAATCCATTTCAGATGTTCAGATGTTAAGCACTCACTCATTAACATCACACACTGAACACTTTACTGATTTTCTTACCGATTTCTGTTGATTTATATTTTTAGCTTCCTGCTTCTTCTCCTGCAGCCTGTGAGTCAGAAGAGAAAGTTTAGTTTGCTTCGTTTGATTTTAGATTTACGAAATAAAAAAATAAGAAATAATTTATATTCGACTTAATCATTAATATAAAAGACACAGGCTGAGTGTGAAGTGAGAGAATCACAGAAATGAAGAACACATATGTGTGAAATTTCAAAACAATTAGGGTAGAAACAAAAAACACAATATTTAATCAAACATCACAGAAAAGAATAGCAACTTAATATTACACAGCAAGAATTAAGTGCACAACTGCATGAGATGACACAAACAAACAAACAAACATTAATAAAGTATTTAATTAATTAGCAACATATAATTTTGCTAATTAAGTTTTCTCACTGAAACTTGGCTTTCAGAAGAGATCCCCGATACTGCTATTGAGCCACTTGGCTCTTCTATTTACAGTGCAGACAGAGATCGAGGATTGGAATATATCATGATCATCTGTCGACCTTTCTGGCTCCCGAGGGAATTCTCTGCTGCTATCGTTACGGCTGTATACATCCCTCCACACTCACAGAATTACATACAATAATGAACATACAGGAAACATATACCCAGAGGCTGCGTTTATAGTGGCCGGGGATTTCAACAAAGCATCACTGAAGAAAGTACTGCCAAAGTAATATCGACACATTAACTGTAATACAAGGGAAAATCTTATTCTGGATCACTGTTACACTCCTTTCCGTGGTGCATACAGAGCAATACCATTTCACCACCACTCACACTTAACACTGGTGCTCCGCAGGGATGTGTGCTGAGCCCTCTCCTATACTCCCTCTACACATATGATTGTGTTGCAACTAACAGTTCCAACTTTATAGTGAAATTTGTTGTTGACACAACAGTGATTGGTCTCATCACCCATGGCAATGAGACTGCATATCGGGAGGAAGTCAGAGCCCTGACACAATGGTGCCAGGAAAACCACCTCTCCCTCACTGTTGCCAAGACTAAGGAACTGATAGTAGACTTCAGAAGACAGAAAGGAGTACACGCCCCCATCACCATCAATGGTGACACAGTGGAGAGGGTCAGCTCTTTTAAGTTCCTGGGCATGTACATCACTGAGGACTTAATGTGGACAACGCACACACAGAGGATTGTGAAGAAGGCACAGCAGCGTCTCTTCTTTCTCAGGCGATTAAAGAGGTTCGGTATGAGCCCACGCATCCTCAGGACTTTTTACAACTGCGCTATTGAAAGCGTCCTGACTGGATGTATTATAGCCTGGTTTGGGAATTGCACTACACTTAATTGGAAAGCCCTGCAGAGGGTAGTGTGATCAGCAGAATACATCATTGGAACCAAACTCCCTTCCCTTCAGGACATTTTCACTGATCGCTGCCTGAGGAAGGCAAGGAAAATCATCAAGGACTCAAGCCATCCAAGCCACATAATGTTTTCAATGTGGAATCGGTACTGTAGCATTAAGGCCTGGACTAGTAGGCTCAGAGACAGTTTCTTTCCCCAGGCCATTACGGCATTGAATAACATATCTGCATAGACTTCGTCCATCACTGATCTGCTTCATCTTGTCCTGATGCCCGTTGGTATCCTTACAAGACTACGGTTACCGTTTACATCGCTACCCCTGTCTTATTGTATTTTTGTGTAAAGTGAATTTATTGTATGTACAGTGTATTATTATTTTATTTTATTATTTTTTGTGTGTATAATTATAGCTAATTATATGATACATTCCTTGTTACACATTGCTGCTAGGATCTATGCACGAAAGTAAAGTAAAGTATAGTAAAGTACACTGATAATTATGTGGCAATAATTTGGAGCAAAATAATTTACAATATAATATACAAAACATCAAATCTAATCTATATCAAAGTCAATCTAATTTAATGTAGTCAGATATAATCTAGCTATAATTTAAATATAATTGAAATATAGTTTAACCTAATCTAACCTAATTCAACTTAATTTAATTTATTCCAATCTAATCTAAACTTAACCTAAATGTTTATTTAATCTAATTTAATCGAAACCTAATTCAGATTAATCTCAATCTAATTCAGTCCAACAATGTGAGCTAAATCAAATAAATGTGGTGATGTGATTAATGTGATGATCTGATTGGTCACCTCTGCTGATCGATCTGTTTGGCTCTCTCTCTCTGCCGTCGCTCTCTCTCGGCCGTCTCTCTCTCCTCCTGTTCTTTTCTCTCTTTCTCCACTCTCTGTCGTTCCTCCTCTGCTTTCTTTCGTTCCTGCTGACGGCGAATTTGTTCCTCTTTCTAATGAAGAGATGCAGACGAGTAAAACACCATCACACCTCCTGTGCTCATTTCATGTGGAACTGCTAGTTCTGTGCCTGTTGCCAGTTAACCGAGTTACTACGGTAACAGTCCTAGTGGCAGTAAAAACTAATTTACCACCAGTTTAAAAAAACCTCATTCATTAATGTATTTGCTGCAAATCATAGCAAGACACTAATATTTCCTCGTGTAAATTTTTAAACATTAACACCACATTTATTTTACCTAGCATAAATAGTCCTCACTAGAACCAGAAGATATGACCACATCACCCCTATCTTATCCACACTGCCTTGGCTCCCAGTGAAATTTCACATTGATTATAAAATACTACTAGTGACCTATAAAGCTCTAAATGGTCTCACGCCACAGTACCTAAGCGAACTTTTGGTCTTTTATGATCCGCCACGCCTACTTCAATCAAAAGGTGCAGGCTATTTGTTGGTACCTGGAATACTGAAGGCTACAGCAGGGGGAAGTGTAAAAAAAAAAGTGAAATTGTTTCAGTTATATTGTTCCTGCTGGTCCATTGGTGTGTGAGCAATCCACTCCACCTACACACACCTGCTATTGTACTGCCAGTGTACAAGTGAGATGTAGGTAATACACACTTCTGAGTCATATTCAACAAGGGTGTGTTTAAAGCCAGCACTGAAATGCACAACTGTTCTCTTACCTCCAATTGAGCCCAGAACTTTTCCCTGTCAGTTCCATTAATTTCCTCTAAAGCACTGGTTTTATAATACTTTGAACCCTGCGCATGCACACACACACACACACACAGATTAAATATGTGTTTAATTCTACTCTCCATCACACACTGAACACTGCATGTGTTTACTCACATTGGCTTCTTGAACAGATCTGGAGCTCCTTATTCCTTTCCACTGAGCAGCCTGAAGTTCTCGCTCCACCTGAATCCATTTCAGATGTTCAGATGTTAAGCACTCACTCATTAACATCACAAACTGAACACTTTACTGATTTTCTGAGATTTGGTTTTTACCGGTTCCTGGTGCTGCTGATTTTGAGGCTTGGTTTCCTGTCTCTTCTCAAACAGTCTGTGAGAGACGAGAGGAATTAAACCTTCACTACAGAGAAAACAAACACTAACTGCATAAACGACTGAATTTCATTTCACTCTTTCTTTTTCACTCTGCTATAATTAAACATGGTGGTTTTCCATTTTTGATGCAGAACTGCACCTCCAACATTCTGTGACCAGAGAAATGTAGTTTTGTTTTTAGAATAAATTAGCTTATTTATGCTAATTATAATCATAAGTGGTGATCTGATTAATGTGATGATCTGATTGGTGTGATGTGATTAATGTGATGATCTGATTGGTCACCTCTGCTGATCGATCTGTTTGGCTCTCTCTCTCTGCCGTCGCTCTCTCTCGGCCGTCTCTCTCTCCTCCTGTTCTTTTCTCTCTTTCTCCACTCTCTGTCGTTTCTCCTCTGCTTTCTTTCGTTCCTGCTGACGGCGAGTTTGTTCCTCTTTCTAATGAAGAGATGCAGACGAGTAAAACACCATCACACCTCCTGTGCTCATTTCATGTGGAACTGCTAGTTCTGTGCCTGTTGCCAGTTAACTGAGTTACTACGGTAACAGTCCTAGTGGCAGTAAAAACTAATTTACCACCAGTTTAAAAAAACCTTATTCATTAATGTATTTGCTGCAAACATGCTGCAAAAATGGCATCACCACCAGTTTACAATAAACCTCATTTATAGCAAGACACTGATATTTCCTCGTGTAAACTTTTAAACATGTTGGATAATGTAATATTCTACATTAACACCACATTTATTATACCTAGCATGGATAGAAACACTCCTGTTGAGCCGTGCTTGTTGAACAGGCTCAGGATAAACTTAAATTCATCCAGCAGCCTGTGAGGCCCTGTCCTGCCGACATGAACCTGTCACGTTCACTAAGGACAATTCCCCCTGAGACCACGAGAGGGCACCCTCAGTCAAACATTTTTTTGAATTTGTTTTTTTGTTGTCTGCCTCACTTCCTACGTTTGTGCACACCTGTTTTGTGTTCCCCTAATTAGTCACCCTATTTAAGTTCTGTGTTGTTCTCCTCCTTGTTTGTGAAGCATTAGATATATGTAATATTGTTACTGTTATATTGAATTTACACTGAGTAACTTCTGTTTTCATGTTGAGTTTCTTGCCTTTCTTTGTGTTGCCTTAGTCTAGTCTGGTGTTTTCATTGTTCTAGTTTTCTGTTTCTTTTCCTGCCTTTTATTAATTTTTAGTTGTTTTATTATCAAAAACTTCTGCGCTTGCATTTGACTCCCTGGATTTTGTTACAGAATGTATCACCTAAATATGGATGCAGCAGAATTGGGGTTGCTAAGGCAGAAATTGGTAGAGCAGGTCCTTCTCCTCAAGCGGAACCAGCAGCAGCTTGAAAAGTGGCCAACAATTGCAATAACATCAGTGCAATGTGGAAAAACTGGTCGAAGGAGAGGGCACAAGCGGTGAGAAGGTCGCTCTGCCTCCCTGCCCAGCTGGATACATTGCTCTGCCTCTCTGCTCGGCTGAGGATGGTACTCCACCTCCATGCATTGCTGTCATTATCGTTCCCCCCTCTGGCCTTGCTGTGGTGTGTAGTGGTCGCTCCCCCCTCTGGCCTTGCTGTGGTGTGTTGTGGACGCTCCCCCCTCTGGCACCGGTAGGAACTTTGTTCTACCCAGTGGTCCAGGCTCTCCTAAGTTTGGGCGCTTCAGAAGCTGTGCCTTAAGAGGGTGTTATGTCACATTCACCATGGGCAATCACACCCCCCCCCCGGGGACCACTGGGGGGCACCATAGAGTTAGATTGTGAAAGATGAGAATACTGTATGTGTGACAAGATTAAAACAATCACCCCTATGCATAAGGTGCCATGAATTGATCACACAAAAGTACTGGTGAACGAGAAGCAGTGACTTGACATTAAGTGAGTGTGCAGAGACTGTTGCACCTGAGAACACTTAAGTTCTGTGAGCACTGAGCCCTGAGACATGCGCACTTGCCACAAACAGCTTTATAAAATACACATCTTCACTTCACAGTTCCATCTGCACATGACAGCTAATAGAACTGCATTAACTAAGTAAGATGGTACGATGTACAGACTGAAGACTTCATAATTACTGAAGTGAAATTGTTTCAGTTATATTGTTCCTGCTGGTCCATTGGTGTGTGAGCAATCCACTCCACCTACACACACCTACTATTGTACTGCCAGTGTACAAGTGAGATGTAGGTAATACACACTTCTGAGTCATATTCAACAAGGGTGTGTTTAAAGCCAGCACTGAAATGCACGACTGTTCTCTTACCTCCAATTGAGCCCAGAACTTTTCCCTGTCAGTTCCATTCATTTCCTCTAAAGCACTGGTTTTATAATCCTTTGAACCCTGCGCATGCACACACACACACACACACACACACACACACACACACACACACACACAGATTATATATGTGTTTAATTCTACTCTCCATCACACACTGAACACTGCATGTGTTCACTCACATTGGCTTCTTGAACAGATCTGGAGCTCCTTATTCCTTTCCACTGAGCAGCCTGAAGTTCTCGCTCCACCTGAATCCATTTCAGATGTTCAGATGTTAAGCACTCACTCATTAATATTACACACTGAGCACTTTACTAATTTTCTGAGATTTGGTTTTTACCGGTTCCTGGTGCTGCTGATTTTGAGGCTCAGTTTCCTGTCTCTTCTCAAACAGTCTGTGAGAGACGAGAGGAATTAAACCTTCACTACAGAGAAAACAAACACTAACTGCATAAACGACTGAATTTCATTTCCATTTCAAATTTACTTTAGGTATGCTGTGATGTTTAGTCCACGTTAACCACAACATCAGAAGACCTTTCACCCAAACACACACCACGAGAAGTTGATTGTCACTTTTGTAGTTTATATCTTTTTAGTGTTTTAAGTGAAATTATTCATATAATGATCTGATTAATGTGATGATCTGATTGGTGTGATGTGATTAATGTGATGATCTGATTGGTCACCTCTGCTGATTGATCTGTTTGGCTCTCTCTCTCTGCCGTCGCTCTCTCTCAGCTGTCTCTCTCTCCTCCTGTTCTTTTCTCTCTTTCTCCACTCTCTGTTGTTCCTCCTCTGCTTTCTTTCGTTCCTGCTGACGGCGAATTTGTTCCTCTTTCTAATGAAGAGATGCAGACGAGTAAAACACCATCACACCTCCTGTGCTCATTTCATGTGGAACTGCTCTTTTGCATTTCAGTACACTTTTAAATGCACCCTTGTCCACTTCCCCTTGAATGAGTCAGAGGTTTGTTCCATCATCTCAGTAAGTTTATTAGCATTTGATGAGCTTTATATGTGCAAATTACAAGCATTATTTTCGTATTGTGTGAGCTTTCTGTAATTGTGCAAAAAATGTTTTGAGCGATCAATGACCACGACATGAGTATTATAGGAGCATTAGATGAACATTAAATTGATGTTTTATTCGCATTATATGTGCTTTAGTTTAGTGTTATTTGAGCATTATCTGAGCGTTATATGAGTGTTTGATTGTTGTTTGATAAGCACTTGATATTTAGATAAACATTAGCGTTTGATGATTTGATGATTGACAGGGCGCTATAGAGTATATGAGTTATGAGTAAATGATGATTGTGATAATTGAATCATCACATGATGGCAATGGTAGCTCAGTGGTTAAGATACTGGACTACTGATCAGAAGATTGTGAGTTTAAATCCCAGCACTGTCAAGCTGCCACTGCTGGGCCCTTGAGCAAGGCCCTTAACCCTCAACTATTCAAATGTATAAATGAGATAAATGTAAGTCGCTCTGCATAAGGGCGTCTGCTAAATGTCATAAATGTAATGTAATATGAGTGATTGTAAGTGGAGTGTTTGTTAGTGTTATTTGTGCATTAGACTGTTCTCTCACCTCCATTTGAGCCCAGAAGTTGTCCCTGTTAGTTCCTTTAATTTCCTCTAATGCACTGGTTTTGCGATATGTTGAACCCTGCAGACACACACACACACACACACAAACCTGGTTTTATTAATCCTGTCAGACTGATGGGTTTATTAGCTATAGTAAAATCTGAAATCATCATGTTGTGCTGTGCTTGTCCCTGTGCAATCTTTTATAAACATCATGGTATTCATGATATATACACGCAGTGTGCATCTCACCATGTTTTTTTATAAAAGATTGACACATTGTCTCACCACAAGACGTGAGTCTGAAGTGCTGTTAAATCGATTTGATTCAGTGTGTAAGCTGTAATTCACTCCTACAGCCTGAGAGATTTTATTCATGATGAGTTCAGGCTCAACATCGTCTTCTGAATGTGCATTAATCACCACATGAGCTCCCTGCAATCACACAAATACACACAATACACATTTGTTTCAATATGACACACAATAACATAATACGGTAATGAAATGTTCCTCTCTGAGGCTCCACCCATAGCCACTCCCCCTCTCATTATACAGGTACCTGTATAATGTAGTCTGGTGAAGTATTGCAATATGGTTCTGCTGTAATGCCAAACCATTGTCCATGTTACTCCCGTTCCCTTTGCGCCTTCTAGTTCAAATACTTGAGGTGCCTAGTGTCCTTCCTACATCACCTTGTCATCACCTTGACAGGCCTGTCAGCTTTCTGATGGTTTTTACTTTTACTTTTTATTCTGGCTCACTGAAAAAGCACATACCGATGCTCTTATCGACACCAATGTCTCTGTTTTCTGAACCTGAAAAGGAGGTTATCCAGGAGCTTCAGACGACAGTTTATATGGTGATGACTGTTTTCCCCTACCACTATCATCCCACACTCTCATTGTTCCTATTGCTGAGTATTAGAACTAAGTACCCATACTGAATTTGTTTAACCTTGTTGTCAGGATACCAGGGTCAGTAAACAGTAAAACGTGTGGTGTGGGTGCAGGTTTTCATTCCAATCAAGCAGGAGTCACACCTGATTCCACCTGTTTAATCAATTGAGATTGGTTTTCACTAGACTCAGGTGTGGCTTCTGCTTAGTTAGAATGAAAACCTGCACCCACACTGGCCCTTTCTGGATAAGATTGGACACCCCTGTCATAAGGACTGTCTTGTGCTCATTCTTGGACACTCATACACAGGGATGCTCATACTGAACATCCTGTAAACACACTTGGGATCATTTGTCTGTACTCTTCTACAGCTGTGTTCTTTAATGATTTATAATTGCACTATCTGGTCTCACCCAGGAGAGCATGGGTTCCCTTTTGAGTCTGGTTCCTCTCAAGGGTTCCTCTTCATGTCGTCTCAGGGAGTTTTTCCTTGCCACTGTTGCCTCTGGCTTGTTCATTATGGATCTAAATCTACATCTGGATTTCTGTAAAACTGCGATGTGACAATGTCTATTATTAAAAGGAGGGATGTATTGATACTGACACTGGTATCAGGTATCAGCTCAAGACCATGCTCATTTACTCGTACTTCTAAAATATGCCCCAAATCAAACATCTGATACCAGGTGATACTATGTGAAGTAAGGCTAACTTACACTGCCACATTAATGACAGCGATATGGACATATTTCACGAATATTGATCATATTGTGAAAATACAGTATCTTCTTACAATGCAAGGTGACCTGATAAAACATCTTAAGCAGTGAGGAGTTCACTACTAGCAGCACTAGCTAGGCAAGAAAAATGTCTACAGATGACGCTATGTGAGTGAAACTAACAGCTCTTGCCCAACGTGTTATTCTTGATCCACTATCAGTCGCTGACAACGAGGTATTCAGATGCACAGAATATAAAAATGTACTTATAGCTGTATAGAAATATTTTCCAAAGTGAAACAAAAGCCCCTCTTCTCCATTGCAAAACTACTCAATCCAAGCTAATGCACTTTATTTAAAATCAGCTTGCTAACATTATAACATTACATTTACATTTATGGCATTTGGCAGAGATATAATAAAGAATTATAATGAATGAGTCTAGTAGCCATGCATGACATACAAGCCATACAAGTGCATGAACACGTGCGGTTTTCATCACGTGATCATCATCTTCTCCATATTAACAAATATAAAACTCACCCTTAAAAAATTGGCCATGGTGTGGAAGTGATTAGCGCACACACTTCTCCTCACACCTGTCACTCCTTCACCAGTCTAGACACACACACACACACACACACACACATACAGTTTATTTCCTGCTTTTCTACTCAACAATACTTTACTAAAAGCTCTCTAAAGGATCTCTGTATTAACTCACCCAGTTAATGAGAATAAATTTTGGCACTCCGGAATTTGGATCAATCACTCTGCAGAATGCGTACATCACTTTACCTGCATTGAGCTCCTGCACCATCTCATCTAAACCGCCACCTGAACACAGTGAGGAACAAGATTAACCCAAATCTCCACCTGAACACAGTGAGGAACATGATTAACCCACATCTCCACCTGAACCTCCACCTGAACATGGTGAGGAACATGATTAACCCACATCTCCACCTGAACATGGTGAGGAACATGATTAACCCACATCTCCACCTGAAAATGGTGAGGAACATGATTAACCCAAATCTCCACCTGAAAACGGTGAGGAACATGATTAACCCAAATCTCTAACCTGAGCACAGTGAGGAACATGATTAACCCAAACCTCCACCTGAACATGGTGAGGAACATGATTAACACAAACCTCCACCTGAACACGGTGAGGAACATGATTAACCCAAACCTCCACCTGAACCTCCACCTGAACATGGTGAGGAACATGATTAACCCAAATCTCCACCTGAACACAGTGAGGAACATGATTAACCCGAACCTCCACCTGAACACGGTGAGGAACATGATTAACCCAAAACTCCACCTGAACACGGTGAGGAACATGATTAACCCAAAACTCCACCTGAACACGGTGAGGAACATGATTAACCCAAAACTCCACCTGAACACGGTGAGGAACATGATTAACCCAAATCTCCACCTGAACACGATTAGGAACATGATTAACCCAAACCTCCACCTGAACCTCCACCTGAACATGGTGAGGAACATGATTAACCCAAAACTCCACCTGAACACGGTGAGGCACATGATTAACCCAAATCTCCACCTGAACACGGTGAGGAACACGATTAATCCAAACCTCCACCTGAACACACACACACACACACACACAGACACACACACACACCTCCTTTTGCTGCTACTTGGATGTCACAGCTGTTTCCTTCATATGTGAATAAAACCCTGAAACACAGATACACAGAGCAAGTGACAATGAAGAGAGAAAACAATGTTTAGGTCAGTAATTTAAAAAGAAAATCCAAACTGAATTCTCACTTGTGTACAGCCGTGGCCAAAAGTTTTGAGAATGACACAAATATTAATTTTTACAAAGTCTGCTGCCTCAGTTTTTATGATGGCAATTTGCATATACTCCAGAATGTTATGAAGAGTGATCAGATGAATTGCAATTAATTTCAAAGTCCCTCTTTGCCATAAAGAACTTAATCACAAAAAAACATGTCCACTGCATTTCAGCCCTTCCACAAAAGGACCAGCTGACATCATGTCAGTGATTCTCTCGTTAACACAGGTGAGAGTGTTAATGAGGACAAGGCTGGAGATCACTCTGTCATGCTGATTGAGTTAGAATAACAGACTGGAAGTTTTAAAAGGAGGGTGGTGCTTGAAATTATTGTTCTTCCTCTGTTAACTATGGTTACCTGCAAGGAAACACGTGCAGCCATCATTGCTTTGCACAAAAAGGGATTCACAGGCAAGGATATTGCTGCACCACCAGTGCAGAGCTTGCTCAGGAATGGCAGCAGGCAGGTGTGAGTGCGTCTGCACGCACAGTAAGGCGAAGACTTTTGGAGGATGGCCTGGTGTCAAGAAGGGCAGCAAAGAAGCCACTTCTCTCCAGGAAAAACATCAGGGACAGACTGCTATTCTGCAAAAAGTACTGAGGACTGCTGAGGACTGGGGTAATGTCATTTTCTCTGATGAATCCCCTTTCCGATTGTTTGCTGCATCTGGAAAAAAGCTTGTCCGGAGAAGAAAAGGTGAGCGCTACCATCAGTCCTGTGTCATGCCAACAGTAAAGCATCCTGAGACCACTCATGTGTGGGGTTGCTTCTCAGCCAAGGGAGTGGGCTCACTCACAATTTGGCCTAAGAACACAGCCATGAATAAAGAATGGTACAAAAACATCCTCAGAGAGCAACTTCTCCCAACCATCCAAGAACAGTTTGGTGATGAACAATGCCTTTTCCAGCATGATGGGGCACCTTGCCACAAGGCAAAAGTGATAACGAAGTGGCTCGAGGAACAAAACATCGACATTTTGGGTCCATGGCCAGGAAACTCCCCAGACCTTAATCCCATTGAGAATTTGTGGTCAATCCTCAAGAGGCGGGTGGACAAACAAAAACCCACAAACTCTGACAAACTCCAAGCATTGATTATGCAAGAATGGGCTGCCATCAATCAGGATGTGGCCCAGAAGTTGATTGACAGCATGCCAGGGCGAATTGCAGAGGTCTTGAAAAGAAGGGTCAACACTGCAAATATTGACTCTTTGCATAAACTTCATGTAATTGTCAATAAAAGCCATTGACACTTATGAAATGCTTGTGATTATACTTCAGTAACAGTAACATCTGACAAAAAGATCTAAAAACACTGAAGCAGTAGACTTTGTGAAAATTAATATTTGTGTCATTCTCAAAACTTTTGGCCACGGCTGTATATTAGTGTGTGTTAGGTTGTGTTAGTCTTTGTTTGTGTGTGGTAGTCTGTGTTATTCTGTGATAGTGTGTAATAGTCTGCTTTAGTGTATGATAGTGTATGTTCTAATACTAATGTTCAGGCCACTTCTTCTGGATTGTTGATAGAAAACTTTATAGAATCGATTCAGCACAAATCAGATCTTACAACAGAAACTCTGTGATGTGTGTGTAAACCTGCATGTAAACCTGTGTGTAAACCCGTATATAAATCTGTGTGTAAATCTATGTGAATAGCTGTGTGTAAAACTGTGTGTAAAACTGTGTGTACAGCTGTGTGTAAACCTGTGTGTAAACCTGTGTGTAAACCAGTGGCGAGGCTACATAAAGGCCACGGTGGCACTGGCCTGCTCAGATTGACGGCTGGTCCACCCAATCAAATGAAAAAATAATTTTTGTGGGAAAGGAGAATAAATCACTTATACGTGACAATAATAATCACTCAAATACACGCTCAAATATGGATATCAACTTTCAGATAAGGGCACGGCTCGAGGAGATGCCTAAAAACACCACTTTAATGAACTGTGATATGCAGAACGATTTGCTGGAGGCAGCCACTTCTTTACTATTGCAGAAGATAAAGACAGAATTGAATGAAACACTGGTTACTTACTTCACACTGATCGCTGACGAGTACAAAGATGAGTCAAAACAAGAAGTAATTGCTGTGTGTATCCGGTATGTTCACCGGGGAATGCTAAAGGAAAGAGCTGGTTGTTTTGTGGCCACTGTAGACATGACTGCAGCTGGCATCTCAAAAAAGATTCTGGAAGTGACTGAACCACTACAGCTGGACCCTTCTCTCTGTGTAGGCTTTAGCTTTGATGGGGCCTCCGTTATGCCTGGAAATAAAGGGCGGGTGCATGTTCTTTTGGAGTGGACCTTTCCCCATGCAGTTTATGTGCACTGTAATTCTCATCGCGCAAATTTGGTTCTGGCAGCAGCATCAAAAGTTTCCAGTCATGTCAGCACATTTTTTTGATACACTGAATTCTTTACATAGATTCATGACGGGGAGCATCCGACACGCCAGGTTTATGGAAATACAGAAACAACTTCATCCAAGTCACCAGTGTCTTGAGCTTGAGCGATCCACTGACACTCGATGGAGCTCGAAATCAGGGTCTGTAAGCAAGGTGCTTATTTTATTGGATTGTATTATAGAATTACATGCTGAATGTAGTGGAAGTAGATATAGCCAGACAAAAATCACAGGCACAGGGTCTTCTACAACAGATCCAAACGAAGTGGTTCCTTTTTTTGTTAGTCACATTTGGGAAACTTTTTGAGTGCAGTGACTTTGCCACAAAATGACTGCAAAGCCAGACACTGTGTGTTTTGGACTGTATCCACCTTGTTGATGGCTTAAAAGATGCATTTTCTGTCTTCAGAGATTCACAGTGTGACTTTGAGAAAGTTCTGAAACTCACAGATGAGTTAATGACTAAACTTGAAATTACAAACTAATTAACTGTAATCATCTCCTGACAAAGAAAATTGCCTGCCAGGTTCAGTGATTCAGTGGTTGTGTCAAATCTGGGAAGAAATACTAATGTGAGGAACGATGATGACCTACGGCACTTATGGAATGAGATACTGGACCGACAGCTGACCAAGCTAAGGAGCCGTTTTCATGAAGATCAGTATAGAATAATGAAAGAAGCTGCGGCCTGTCGACCACAGTCCGGGACATTTGCTGACAAAGACTTGCTTGAATCACCAAGTCAACATTATGGCATAAAGACCGAGGATGCTGAGCTGACGCTTTACACATCAAATGTGTAGGAAAGCATCTCATGAGTGTGAGATTACGGAGTCATTGGATTACGATTAAATTATTGCGATTTACAACGCAAAGACAAAACGTCTACGTCTTCTTCTTTAAGATGATTTGTTTGGGCTCCAAAAACAGTCAAATTGGTAAGGAAATGGATTTTATTTCATAATTTGAGTGTTTTAGAAATTTGCTATAAATATATTGTGTTAGTTTGTGTCATTTTAAAAGTCAGGTTTGGGATCTTCAGTGGATGCTGCTAGTGGTGTTTTTTTTTTTTTTTTTATTCAAAAAGGATAATGTGCTGGCTCTGCGTATTCATGTTTACCTGTGATGTGGTATGCAGCCTGCATAACTTATTGTGCATGATACTTCAGATTATTACAGCAATAATCTCTCTCTCTCTCTCTCTCTCTCAGCAACATGTCTGACAGGAGGCAGATGTTAGTCTGCTGCTTGTGTGTGCAATGTGCAGATTTTCCCCAACACACACATAAATTATTTATCTTCCTTTATTGTTCTGTTATTTTTATTGTTCTTTTCATTGTTTATTTTTTTTATGAATGGATTTTGTTGTATTCATGAAACTGTTGGCTACCAATAAATCACATTTAACTAATCTTAATTGTCAAATTATTTTCATCCCATATTGTAAATGATGTAATTTGATAGTAGGCTTTGAGGTCCACCTTATTCCACCAATGTCCACTCACTTTAAAATTTCTGGCCTTGCCACTGTGTGTAAACCTGTGTGTACAGCTGTGTGTAAACCTGTGTGTACAGCTGTGTATAAACCTGTGTGTACAGCTGTGTGTAAACCTGTGTATACAGCTGTGTGTAAATCTGTGTGTAAAATTGTGTGTAAACCTGTGTGTAAAATTGTGTGTATAGCTGTGTGTAAAGTGTAATAATATGTGCATCTTACCAGTCAGTGTCAGTTCTCCTGTTCACCACTTCATTATAAGCATCAGAGAGTGCTGCACCGTGTTTACTCAGATTCAACGCCATCATCGATAAAGTCTTAATCTAAAAACATCTATAATCTATAAAACACAGACATGAACACCATTAACATCGCTGTCTCTAAGTCTAATGAACACACACACACACACACCTTAAGCCAAACCTCTGTTTAAAAAATCACGCTAAACCAGTTTGGGAACATTTAGAGCACAGGAACACTTCAAAACTCACTCACACCTCACTCACACCTCATTCACACACACACACACACACACACACACACACACACACACACACACACACACACACTTCTATGTGTGTGTGTGTGTGTGTGTGTGTGTCACTGGATCACTCATCAGAGTCCACATTCCACCATGATCACTCCAATCTGGGTGTTTGTTCTGTGTGTGAATATGACGTGTTTCTAATGAAAACTACACCCTGCGTCCCAGTTGGCAGACTTATACTATGTACTCAAAGTATATACTCTTTTTGTGAAAAAAAAGTACACACTGTTGAGTGTGTAGTAAAAGAGTATGCAAGTACTTAGATTATAGATTTAAAATCCTGATTAATATCCTGAATTTATATATTTCTGTAAAGCTGCTCTGGGACAATGTCCAATGTTAAAAGCGCTATACAAATAAAACTTGGAAAAAAATTGAATTGAATTGAAGTACTGGGACGCACTTCATGTCGCAGACATGCTACGTCATGTAGCAGAAGAGAATGTTGTTGTCTAGTTATGCACGCGGTCACTGTAAACACACTCCTCATTACATTTCAACTTTTCTTCATTCATTATTCCTTATATAATTTATACTATACAGTTTCATTTATCATTCTCTTGATTTATCTGTCACGCAAGGATTTATGGGTAATCTTAACTGAAAAAATGTCCACAGATCAAATTTAAAAAAATCTCTCAGAAATAGTAGACCATCCGGGTACCTTTGGGACCCTCATTTAACATACTACCATTTGGGACACACTAATTCTAGTCTCGGACACTATTTAGTACAGATAGTATGCCAACTGGGATCCAGGGTCAGTCAAGAAGAAACTACACCCTCCTTTAGTTCTATGTTTTTATTTATTTGAGCAGAAATAACAACTTTGTGGTCCTCACCAACTTCTATAAACAAACACAACAGATTCAATATGTCATTTCCCCCAAAAGCATTCAGAAACCAGGTGGGAACAAATAAGTACACCCTTCCTACTTCCACAATCATTAACAGAGTAATTAGTAGCCAGGTGTTACTAATTACATTTACATTACATTTACGGCATTTGGCAGACGCCCTTATCCAAAGCGACTTACATTTATCTCATTTATACATCTGAGCAGTTGAGGGTTAAGAGCCTTGCTCAGGGGCCCAACAGTGGCAGCTTGGCAGTGCTGGGGTTTTTACTAATGAAATGCACAAGATTAGTTCATCATCAAGAAGTGCATTTTGGTGTTCTGGAAATAGCTCTGGTTACAGGAGACTCTATCTTAAGGCACATGACATTAGCTAGGACTTTAGGGGCTCCAGCAGCTTTAGTTAGGTGTATACCAGGAGCCAGGGTGCTGGACATGGCAGGTAACCTTAGGGTCTTAGACAAGCACAGGTTTTCAAAGGTAGTTTTTCACATAGGAGCTAATGATATACGCCTTCGTCAGTCATAGATTACTAAGAGTAACGTTGTAAATTAGCGATTGAAGGTGTGTAAATTAGCGAAGGCTATGTCCGATGCAGTAATACAGTTCCCTCTGAAAGTATTGGAACAGCAAGGCCAATTCTATTGTTTTTGCTATTCACTGATGTATTTATATATGCTACTACTGGGTAAGATTATTCGTAAACATGGAATTAGCTTGACAGACACCAGCTTAATAAAGTTGAGGAATGTGTAAAGGACATTAGACACTGGACAGTTATTAACTTCGTTGTTAACCCGGGCCCCGACCGATCCGGTATGGAAGTCATGTTAGTGATTCGCATATTGAATTTGGCAAAAGTTTTACATCGGATGCCCTTCCTGACACAACCCTCTCTACTTATCCAGGGTTAGGACCGGCACAAAAAGTACACTGGCTTGTGACCTCCTGTGGCTAGATTGGACGGTTATTAACTTCCTCTTACTTAATTCTGACAAGACAGAAGTACTTATACTAGGACCACATGCAGTTAGAAATAAGTTTTCTGATTCCATAGTAACTCTGGATGGCCTTTCTGTTTCATCATGTGCAGCAGTAAAAGACCTTGGTGTGATTATTGACTCCAGTCTTTCATTTGATGCTCATGTAGATAATATTACTAGGATAGCCTTCTTTCATCTCAGAAATATTGCTAAGATAAGAAATATATTGTCACTACAGGATGCAGAAACATTAGTTCATGCTTTTGTCACCTCTAGGTTGGATTATTGTAATGCCTTACTGTCTGGATGTTCCAGTAGGAGCATAAACAAACTCCAGTTAGTCCAGAATGCAGCTGTAAGAGTCCTGGACCCTATCTTATCCACACTGCATTGGCTCCCAGTAAAATATTGCATTGTTTATAAATTTAGATCACTTGCTGCTGATCAGGATGGCCCCACATGGACAGCCTAATGATCACCATGATATTACTGTGGATTGTACATAATGATGGCTGTGGATGTTCTTTCTTGGATAGCCTTAGGACTACAATTGCTAAGGACAGTTTTGCACTCAAGTCTCCATCACTGAAACATTAATAACTGACCTTAAGTTAAAACTATAATGAATTTAGAAATTACTTGGATGCTCATACTGATAAGTTATACATAAGCACATAAGTTACTGTTTACACCATTGCACCCTTTACCTATATAGTATACAGTTATTCTGTGTTACGCAGATGAGGATGGGTTCCCTTTTGAGTCTGGTTCCTCTCAAGGTTTTCTTTGAAATTTTTTGTATTTCTTCCTAAATTTGACCTGAAATTAAATTTTACCATTTTTTTATTGAGCTAAATTTTCCAACAATAAATATCTTTGTTGGTAAAAGTATGTGAACATGTAGAAGTATGATTTAATTCAATCAAAGAAATTGAAGTCAGGTGTTTCAATGAAGAGAATGGCAATCAGGCATGAGTTTAGCAGGCCCTCCCATGTTTCAAGAAAATAAACTTGGCACTTTATTATCAAAGTCTGGTCTTCACCACACAGGTTTATGGAGGTGTGCCATGTCTAGATCAAAGGAGATTCCTGAGGACCTCAGAAAAAGAGTTATTGATGCTCACCAGGCTGGAAAAGGTTACAAAACCATTTCTAAAGAGTTCACCCTCCAGCAATCCACTGTGAGGCATATGATTGATGAAATTCAGCACCACTGTTACTCTCCCAAGGAGTGTCCAGTAAAAGTCACTCTAAAGGCATGGTGAATAATATCACGGGAAGTCAGAAAGAACTCCAGGTTAATATCTAAGGACCAACAGGCCACTCTTGAATTGAGTAATGACAATATTCATGAGTCCACCATCAGACGAACACTGAACAAGAACAGTGTGCATGGCAGGATACTGTAGCAAAGAGAAAGCAACTCCAAAAAGAACACTGCTGAAGTTTGCTCAAGACCATGTGGATATGCCAGAAGCCTACTGGAAGAATGTTCTATGGACAGATGAATCAAAAATAGAACTTTTTTTTTTTTTTAATGAAAAGCATTATGTTTGTTGAAAACCAAATACTGCATTCCAACATAAGAATCTCATCTCAGCTGTGAAGACTGGGGGTGGTAGCATCATGGTTTGGGGCTGCTTTGCTGCTTCAGGTCCAGACAGCTTTCGATTATCGATGGACCTATGAATTCTGGATTGTACCAGCAATTTCTACAGGAGAATGTCAGGGTATTTCTTCGTGAACTGAAGCTTAACCATATGTGGGTCATGCAGCAAGACAATGACCCTAAGCACACAAGTAAGTCTACAAAGAAATGGTTAAAGCAGAAGAAATGTAACATTTTGGAATGACAAAGTCCATGTCCAGACCATAACCCAACAGAAATGGACCTAAAAAAGAGCAGTTCCTGCAAGGAAGCCCACCAACATCACTGAGTTGAAGCTGTTTTGTAAGGAGGAATGGGCCAAAAATCCTTCCCATTGTGCAGGATTAATCACCAGTCACCGGAAGTTATAGGGGTCACAGCAGTTGCTGAAAGGTTCACATGCTTTTTCTGACAGAAATGTAAGAACTATAATGTTTTTGTGTAATTTGTTTAATTGGGTTCTCTTGATCTAGTTTTAGGACATAGATCTGATCACATTTCAGGTAAGACTTATGCAGAAATACAGAAAATTGTAAAGGTTTTGCAAACTTTCTAGCAGCACTGTAAATTAATACATATTAATATATATCCACTGTGACCCTGAGAAGGATAATGCATTTACTGACGATGAATAAATGAAATATAGTATTAAAATGTGGGTACATTAAGAATAATTGTATTAACAAATGTAATGTATCCAAAGTTTAAAAAATATTAAAAACATAATTATGGAAGTAGAAATAAAAATGGAATAAATTATTACATAAAGCAAAGGCAAAAACAGTTGCTTAAAGAATATTTTCTAAAAACTCCCTTGAGGCTCTGTGGTGAGACTGCTCATTTACTTACTAATAATCCATGTCTGAGAGTACTAACAATTTGGTTTGCAAATGACAGTGAACAAGCATCTCCACTTAATGTGACTTTCTGGAGTTTAAAAAGGAATAACATTTAAATGTTTTATCAAATAGCTCTTTATCTAAACAAAGTGTGAATTGTACAATATCTTCGACTCACTTGATATTGTTTGCAGTGTTAAACATTATTGATAGAGATTTCAAAGCACTTCTGTAAGTAGCTTTGGATAGGGGCATCTGCCAAAGGCATAAATGTAAATGTAAACAGTGACAATAGTGGCACCCTGTGATTTCAAAATCTTGGGGTAATATTGCAAAATCTCCTCAAACAAAGTTGGTAAAGACCCTAGGTTCTTTATTCTTAGCTTGCCCTCAAAGGAAATGTTCCTTAGTAGAGAAGAATTCAAACTGTGTGATAAACTACTACTGCATCCTAAAACCTCCTACTTTCACTTAGTGGTAGGAGATCTATCAGATACTATAAGAGTACCTCTGGACCTGGGGATAGAATGGAATCTTAATTTGATTCAGGAGACTGACTAAAGCACTGTGCACACTCGAATTTCACTGTGCTGTAATGTATTCTGTCAGCACCATATCACCCTGCAGTTCTTGCCTGGTTTCCCATTGAAATTAAGCAGGGTTGAGTCTGGCCAGTGCCTGGATGGGAGATCTCCTGGGGGAAAACTGAGGTTGCTACTGGAAGTGGTATTAGGGTGGCCAGCAGGTGGTGCTCTCCCGTTGTCCTTGTGTATCTTGGTCCTAATGCCCCAGTGTAGTGATGGGGACACTATACTGTAAAAAGAGCACTGTCTTTTGGATGAGACCTTAAACCGAGGTCCCTCTCGACTCTCTGTGGTCATTAAAAATCCCAATTCCCCCATTAGCCCTTATCTATCATGGCCCCCTAATAATCTCCAACTGTGAATTGGGTACATCTCTCTCTCCTCTCCACCTATAGCTGGTGTGCGGTGGGTGTTCTGGTGCACTATGGCTGCCGTCACATCATCCAGGTGGAGGCTACACACTGGTGGTGATTGAGGAGATTTCCCCCCATACTATGTAAAGTGCTTTGAGTGTCTAGAAAAGTTTTATATAAATGTACTGTAACTAATTTTTATTATTATTATTATTATTATTATTATTTACAAATAAAGGCTTATTTGTTTAATCTGACATGAAAACAAACTGGCTTAAGTTACTCTGGATAAGGGTGTCTGCTAAATGTTGTGAACATAATAAAAATAAGCAATTTAAACTCAACAGTATATTCCATATATAAAAGTCCATGCAAATCCATGCAAATTAATTGATTTGAAGTCTATCAAGTTGAGGTTTACATTATTTATTCTTCTTATGCGCAAATTTACAGACCCTCAGGAGCAGGAGTAGGGTTCAAATGGTTTTCTGAAATTACAGGATTTTATACCAAATTTCTCTTGTAAACGCTCATACAAATGATTTACGCATAAATCTATTTCGAGTCCAGTTTGATTAATGAAACCCAATAATGTTTTGTTATCCTCAGACTACAGACTACTCGAATCATTCCTGCAAAGAGATTGCGAGTGAAATCAAGAATTTTGAAATACATCCAAAAAGTAATCTTAACGATAGTAAAATAATTTGATATTCATAGAAAGGCTACTAAAATATGTTAAGATTGTTAATAATCTAAGCACGTCTATGGTATATAGCTTACGTTAGCTTAAACCTCACAAAAGTAAGGCTGCCTGTAAAAATGGTAGCAAAAACGCTGAAACCTATCCTAGGTGTTTAAGGGTTATTATAACACTAACATCACAAAACATTGTGTTATTAAAACTGAATAATAATTAAATGACTAAATGATTGTGTAAAAAATATATAGCTGATTTGGTTACAAAAGATTTTTCATTAAAGACAGTATTAAAATGTGAAGTTCTTTAAGCTCTGTGGTGAGACTGCTCATTTACTTAAAATAATCAATGGCTGACAGTTTATTTATTTTGTTTGCAAATTACTCTGATCAAGTGCTTTCCCATGAGAATGTCTGTATACACGTACAGTGCCCTCCACTAATATTGGCACCCTTCGTAAATATGCAAAGAGCAAAGAAGGCTCTGAAAAATTGTCTTTATTGTTTAAGCTTTTGATCTTTTGTTTAAAAAAAAATCACAAAAATACTCTGCTCTCATGGATATCAAACAATTGCAAACGAAAGACAGGTTTATCAAAAAAATATATTTGTTAAATATAGGTGTGCAACAATTATTGGCACCCCTGTGAATTCATATGAGAAAAATATATTTGAAGGATTTTCCATTGATCTTTTATATTTTGTTTAGTACACCTGGTTGACTAGGAACAGGAAATTGTTCAACAATGACTTCCTGTTTCACAGGAGTATAAATATGAGGTAATGCATAGGCCAAATTCCCTTAGTCATTCATAACAATGGGTAAGACCAAGGAATATAGCTGTGATGCGCGGCAAAAGGTTGTTGAGCTTCACAAAATGGAAAGTGGCTATAAGAAAATAGCACAAGCATTGATCCTCTCAGGGAGTTTTTCCTTGCCACCGTCACCTCTGGCTGCTCATTAGGGATAAATTCATACATTTAAAATCTATGTCCTGAATTTATATATTTCTGTAAAGTTGCTTTGGGACAATGTCCATTGTTAAAAGCGCTATACAAGTAAAACTGAATTGAATTGAATTGAATCGAAAATGCCCATTTCCACCATCAGGGCAATAATTAAAAAGTTCCAGTCAACTGGAAATGTTATAAATCAACCTGGAATTGGACGTGTGTCTATATTGTCTCAACGCACTGTGAAGAGGATGGTTTGAGTTGAAGTTAGTTGCATCTCGGGGTCAGAAAGTCTCCAAAACTACAATCCGAAGTCACCTACATCACCACAAGTTGTTTGGAAGGGTTTCAAGAAAAAAGCCTCAACTCTCATCCAAAAACAAACGCAAGCGTCTTCAGTTTGCCAGACACTACTGGAACTTCAAATGGGATCGGGTTCTATGGTCAGATGAAACCAAAATAGAGCTTTTTGGCAATAAACACCAGAGGTGGTTTTGGAGCACACAGAGAGGTAGCCATATGGAAAAGTACCTCATGCCCACGGTTAAATATGGTGGTGGCTCTTTAATGTTTTGGGGCTGTTTTTCTGCCAGAGGACCTGGACATTTTGTTAGGATACATGTCATCATGGAATCAAATATCAACAGATATTAAATGAAAACCTGACTGCCTCTGCCAGAAAGCTTCAAATGGGCCGTGGTCGGATCTTCCAGCAGGACAATGATCCAAAACATACATCAAAATCAACACAAAAATGGTTTACTGACCACAAAATCAAGGTAATGCCATGGCCATCCCAGTCCCCTGACTTGAAACCCATAGAAAACCTGTGGGGTGAACTGAAGAGGAGAGTTCACCAGTGTGGACCTCGAAATGTGAAGGATCTGGAGAGATTCTGTATGGAGGACTGGTCTCAGATTCCTTGTCATGTATTCTCCAACCTCATCAGGCATTATAGGAGAAGACTTAGAGCTGTTATCTTGGCACAGGGAGGCAGCGCAAAGTATTGACTAAAAGGGTGCCAATAATTGTTGTACATCTACAGGTGCATCTCAATAAATTAGAATGTCGTGGAAAAGTTCAATTATTTCAGTAATTCAACTCGAATTGTGAAACTCGTGTATTAAATAAATTCAATGCACACAGACTGAAGTAGTTTAAGTCTTTGGTTCTTTTAATTGTGATGATTTTGGCTCACATTTAACAAAAACCCACCAATTCACTATCTCAACAAATTAGAATATGGTGACATGCCAATCAGCTAATCAACTCAAAACACCTGCAAAGGTTTCCTGAGCCTTCAAAATGGTCTCTCAGTTTGGTTCACTAGGTAAGCCACAAACATTCATTGCCAAAGAAGCTGGCTGTTCACAGAGTGCTGTATCCAAGCATGTTAACAGAAAGTTGAGTGGAAGGAAAAAGTGTGGAAGAAAAAGATGCACAACCAACCGAGAGAACCGCAGCCTTATGAGGATTGTCAAGCAAAATCGATTCAAGAATTTGAGTGAACTTCACAAGGAATGGACTGAGGCTGGGGTCAAGGCATCAAGAGCCACCACACACAGACGTGTCAAGGAATTTGGCTACAGTTGTCGTATTCCTCTTGTTAAGCCACTCCTGAACCACAGACAACGTCAGAGGCGTCTTACCTGGGCTAAGGAGAAGAAGAACTGGACTGTTGCCCAGTGGTCCAAAGTCCTCTTTTCAGATGAGAGCAAGTTTTGTATTTCATTTGGAAACCAAGGTCCTAGAGTCTGGAGGAAGGGTGGAGAAGCTCATAGCCCAAGTTGCTTGAAGTCCAATGTTAAGTTTCCACAGTCTGTGATGATTTGGGGTGCAATGTCATCTGCTGGTGTTGGTCCATTGTGTTTTTTGAAAACCAAAGTCACTGCACCCGTTTACCAAGAAATTTTGGGGCACTTCATGCTTCCTTCTGCTGACCAGCTTTTTGAAGATGCTGATTTCATTTTCCAGCAGGATTTGTCACCTGCCCACACTGCCAAAAGCACCAAAAGTTGGTTAAATGACCATGGTGTTGGTGTGCTTGACTGGCCAGCAAACTCACCAGACCTGAACCCCATAGAGAATCTATGGGGTATTGTCAAGAGGAAAATGAGAAACAAGAGACCAAAAAATGCAGATGAGCTGAAGTCCACTGTCAAAGAAACCTGGGCTTCCATACCACCTCAGCAGTGCCACAAACTGATCACCTCCATGCCATGCCGAATTGAGGCAGTAATTAAAGCAAAAGGAGCCCCTACCAAGTATTGAGTACATGTACAGTAAATGAACATACTTTCCAGAAGGCCAACAATTCACTAAAAATGTTTTTTTATTGGTCTTATGAAGTATTCTAATTTGTTGAGATAGTGAATTGGTGGGTTTTTGTTAAATGTGAGCCAAAATCATCACAATTAAAAGAACCAAAGACTTAAACTACTTCAGTCTGTGTGCATTGAATTTATTTAATACACGAGTTTCACAATTTGAGTTGAATTACTGAAATAAATGAACTTTTCCACGACATTCTAATTTATTGAGATGCACCTGTATATTTAACAAAGGTTTTAATTTTTTTTTTTGATAAACCTGTTTTGTTTGCAATTGTTTGATATCCATGAGAGCAGAGCATTTTTGTGAATTTTTTTAAACAAAAGATCAAAAGGTTAAACAATAAAGACAAATTTTCACAGCCTTCTTTGCTCATATTTACCGAGGGGGCCAATATTAGTGGAGGGCACTGTATATATATGTAGTATGTACATATGTATGTATACTAAGGTGTCCTGTGCATGTGCAGATGTGCCAGGTGTGCCTTATGTGACATCTATGAATAAGTGCTTTACGTGTGTGTGTGTGTGTGTGTGTGAGTGAGACATCCATCTCCATCCTCAACATCTGAGATGCATTTCACTTACTGAAGAGAAGACAGATTGAAGAAGTAAACCAAACCTGAAAGTGAAAGAAACTGCATTACAGAAGTCAGTTCTAAAGGGTTTTCAATGAAGTATAAGGTATTAAAATATACTAACTTGTGAAGATATATTTAGAATATAAACGTACAAAAATGCCCATCATTTTAATTTAATATAGTTTACTCTACCCTTGTAGGTCCATAGAGTGGGTGACTCATGTGGGTGTAAGTCAAATTCAAATGATAAACCAAAACATTTGTGGAAAAGTTCTCCATATTCAGCCCTGTGTTATGCAGCTGTTGAAGTTCATTAAGAATATTCAAATTGAATGAGTGCAGCCTGTGAGATTCCTCTTGTCTGTAGCTTTTGGGGAAACAGTTTTGCATTTAAAACAAGCAGTTACCATGTTTATAGTTAATTTTGAGGCTTGAATGTGTGAAATTGCAGCATGAACTACTCAATATACAGGATCCACTTAGCCCATTATAAGTGTTATTTATGTTGCAAAAGCACATTTAGTTAAATTGATCTTTCATATTCTCTGATACGTTCTTGCTCTTTATGTTAACAACATTTGCCTTTAAAATTAATATATATATATGTTTTCCTATTGAGCCTTCAACTTTATTCACATTAATAGTCATAAACTAAAGTTGTGTGAAACTATACATTGTGACCTTAGCATTATAAGATGTAACCTTCCATTCTTCACACAGATAAAACCTTATAATACTAAGGGCATGACATGTCTGAGAGAAGCACCTGCCTAATTTTCAACGTGACTGTGGACCAGCCCCACTGTGTTCCACCTTAAATATTCCCTAGTTATTTGCCTAAATTGGTTGCAAATTTCAGATGTATTTTTTCACCCAGTTGGCTATAAATATCTGACAAATAAGAGAAGAGGAAGCTAGTTAAGACTGGCAACAATAAAACATTTATCTGTTTCTGTGTTCTAGAGAAAACTTTTAGACAAGGTAAGAACATTACAGCTTCTATTACAACTAGTACTGCTGTAACTACTGCTGTAACTACTAATATTACTGTTACTACAGATATTTATATTACTTTTACTAATATTATTAATGTACTTCATAATACTACTATTATAATTAATGATTCTATATTAAGAAATTTCAAGTTCACACATTTGCTACTGTTTTGGCCCTGTATTCCAGCAATATGGATTTGAATCTAGGTTTTAGGGTTTTGCTATGTTGGAATGTCCACAGTGAGAAAATGCCTCTGTCTGGGTAGAAGTTATTTTTTACTGTATACTGTATTTTCTTTACAGTTATGGAGTCCAAAACCATTGAGATGGCAGCTCTAGGAAGGGCTCTGCATCCCGGCACCCTGTACGACTGCCGCAGTGATTCCTTAATTCCAGGTAAACGTCCCACAATATTTTACTTGCAAGGTTTTTTGACATTGGATTCACCATCTGGAATTAAATTAGATAACAATTACCCAAATTAAAGCTATGTACTAAAAAAAATGAAATTTCGTGCATTAATTGTGGAACAAGTAAAGAAGTGTCGGAGATGTAAGTGCTGCTCGGACAGTTAAGCTCGAGATGTGTGTGAAGTTTGTTTTGTTGCAGTGTGAATATCAGTTATTCACTGAGAGTATGTTCTAATCATTTGACCCTGATAAATGTGCACAGAAAACTATGAATGCCATTCAAGGACCATGCTTATGTATTGTACATGTAAATATGACAATTCGTATTCATTCTAATAATAATAATAATAATAATAATAATAATAATAATAATAATAATAATAAAAATAATAATAATAATTGTGCTTATGAAGTTCCTCTGTATCTTAACTGGAGACAATACCTCTCAAGACAACATTTGATAAGGCATGTTAATTACCATAATTTATTCATAAAACCTACTTAAAGTGAGTTGTAACAGTATCACCATGAACATGTTTTTGTTTAGTGGAGAACCAATAACAGCAAATTTAAAGCAAATGTACATATATAATGCCACAATGGCCATGGAGCCACCACTTGAGCAAAGCTGGCAGCCTTAGATGCATCAACTGCACCAAGGTTTTGGTTTCAATAATCTGAATGGACCACCCAGAAAATGATGTCTAGATCCTGTGCAGCACTAGGCTGATAAATTCAAATAACTAATAAGTAACTGGGCAGTGGTAGCTCAGTGGTTAAGATGTTGGGCTACTGCTCAGAAGGTCATGATTTCAAACCCCAGCACTGCCAGGCTGCCACTGTTGGGCTCAAATGCTCAGATGTATAAATGAGATAAAATGTAAGTCACTCCAGATAAGGGCATCTGCCAAATGCCATAAATGAGTATCTATTTATGAAACATTTTTACTTAAGTTGGCATATCATTTATAACTAACAGTTTTTGTTGCACAGTTTGTGACAGAAGTATCAGTTGCAGTCTCTCACTCATTTCAGGTATTTCTCTGTGGGATAATGAAACAATAAAGAAGGGTTTGGATTCTCGTCGACAGCCCAAGACAGATCTGAATTTCACTGCTTCTGACTCTCTCAATGAGAAAGCCAAACTTCTAGAAGTGAGTGCCTCCCTTAAAGCTAGCTTCCTGGGTGGTTTAGTCGAAGTTGGAGGGTCGGCCAGGTACATGCGTGATAACAAATCCTCAGCACGTCAGAGCCGGGTTTCTCTGCAGTACAGCCAGACAACAAAATTTGAACAACTTACTATGGACCAGATGGGCAATATCACCTATCCTCAAGTCTTTGAAGAGAGAACTGCCACACATGTTGTTACTGCTGTACTGTATGGCGGTCAAGCTTTCATGGTGTTCGATCTAACAGCCAGTGAGAATGAGGATAAAGAAGAAATCGAGGGAAACCTAAATGTAATGGTCCAAAAGATACCTTCACTTTCCATTGAAGGAGCAGGAGCGCTAACCATGAGTGAAACAGAAAGGAAATTAGCGGACGCTATCAACTGTACATTTTATGGTGACTATGAACTTGAGCAGAACCCCACCACATACATGGAGGCCCTCCAGCTGTACAGGAAGCTTCCATCTCTGCTGAGGGAGAGGGAGAATGATGCAGTACCAATGAAAGTTTGGCTTTATCCCCTTGCACTACTGAGTAAAAAAGCAGCTACACTGGAGAGGGAAATTCATAAGACACTGATCACTAAAACAGAAACTTTATTGGAAGAACTGGGAATTGCAGAGACTCAATGCAATGACCTGATTACAAACGCAACAGTAAATGATTTCAAAGATGTGAAACTAAGGCTGAAGACATTTCAGGATTTGCTAGACATCTACAAGGTGAAATTTCTAAAAGCACTGCGTAGGCTCATTCCTGCTATTCGGGGTGGAAAGGAGCAGGAGCAGGCACTAACAGACATCATAACCATCCATCAGAAGTCTCCCTTTAGAGCTGAGAAGCTGAATCAGTGGCTTGAGTACAGACAGGGTGAAATAAATCTGCTGAATCTCTATACTCAGAAACTGAGTGGTGTCCCTGTTGTAAAATGCTCAGTGCTGATGAACAACATTCTCTTTAATCCCAATGTTGATATTGTAGTGTGCTTCTGCTTTAACTCTCTGATGGATGAAGACCGATATTTGTCAATTCTAACTACATTTCTGCAAGTGGATGAGTTTGAAGAATTGTCACCAATTCCAGAGTCAGCTGACCAAGACATCAAGGTCTGGTTCCACAATCCTGAAGTAACTGAGAAATTGAAAGATAAGCTTTTTCTCTTCAAAGGTTTTTTTCAGGCTAATAAAGATGAGAGAAAAACCAGGTTTGTCATTGTGCCAGTCTCTGACCCCTCCAATCCTGGAATCTCCATCCGTCTTTACAGTAAAGGGAAAATGGTGGACAGCACATTTCAACCTGTGTCCAAACCCCCTGCACCCAAGGTGGACATTCAGGACAGAAATGTAATCCTTAAGCTGCAGAAGTCCCCAACTGGTTCGACAGTGCGGTTCAGAGTGGAACACAGGATAATACAGGCCACTGATTCAGAAGCTGATGTGGAAAAATGGGAAGTCACAGAGACTCCAGATGCTCAGGAGAACTTCACACTGACTGGACTTCATCTAAAAAAACAATACAGGATTCGGTACAGAGCAGTTAGTGAATTTGGAGCAAGTGAAGCCAGTGACTCTGTCCTCTTCTCTGCTCATGGAAAATATAAATTATCTGTGAGCCGGATATGGGTTAGTTAACATTTTACATTTCTACTAATTTATTTTCACATGTGCAAGATTTGTAACTCTATATATTGTCAGCCTAAATGTAGTTCAGATGGCTTTTTATGAGATTAGATGAAAAAAAAAAAGATTAAGTTTTGACCACAATTGGCCTGCACAACATTTCATACAATTGTCTAACACACTCTTCATATCACAGGGAAATAGATCTCTCATAGTTTACTGCTCAGAAGAGGTGACATTAAGTATAGAACTAGCTGTCACTATAAATTCAAATATAAATATGTGAACTTCTCCTCAATCATTTTTCGTACAGGTTTTTACAATAATGCTTTATTCAACAACCCACACCAACACAAAACACAACTTTGATTAATTTACCTATTTTATCCACAACTGTAATGAAACAGGCCAATCAACCCAGATTAAACCAACACAGATATTTCCCATTCATATTCTGACACACACATTTACCTTGTGCTTACACTCACTGGTCATTTTATCCTACCACACAGGTCACTTTGCAGATTTAGTACAATTAGGGACTGTAGCCCAAATGTTTGGCTCACAATTTTGTTCCCCACAGAATTGGCCTATGTCTTCTTTCATTACTGACATAAGACACAAAGTGATGAACAGCTTGGGCACATCACAGTGGAGTCCCTCAACCATCAAGCCAGTGGTTACAAATCTAGTCAAAAACCCTGTGAGTAACAACTTTCTCAGTCAGGCTCAAGAATGCAGTCAACTCAGTCATTTTAATATTTGTATGTATATATATCAGTGTCTGTACAAAAGGATACTTTCCACTATTGTGACACAGCAGGAGCTGGTGAATGTAGATTTTACTAGGCACTCCAGTTTGTGTTAGTGAAGAACTAAGATTAGTCATACATATGAAGGGCACCAACAAGATATCTAATTTATATTTACTGTAGTGTTGATGTGTATGACATTTGACAAACATGAGGCAGAGGTGTTTGGATACAGGTATGAGCAGATTGACTGGCATCCAAATTGGCAGGCAAAGATAATTCAATCAAATTGACTAATACTAGCAAGGCAAAGGGGTAAAAAGTAGTAAAACAGAAGAGAGATAAAAATTCGGCAAACCTTCACATAGAGTGTGTGTAGTGGTGTGGTATTTGTAAAGAGTTAATTGATTGTGAATGGGAATCAGCTGTAGTAGGTTATTAGGAAGGAGTCAGTGAATGCAGTAAAGTCTGGTGTTCATTGTGTGGGTGGAGTGGCACTAGCTCCTGGAGAGGTGTTGGATCCCAAACTGATGCTGGCTCCTGAAGTGGTTGATCTGGGGTAGTGCTGGATTTTTTTAATAACAACATTAATACTCAGTGGAGGTCATATGCATATTCTCCCCACAGGAACTTCCACATGAGATTGAAATCTCAAAAATGAAGAGTATAGGAACAGCTTTTCACTTCCAAGGGGCTGTTCCTGCAGATTCAGACTTGTATGTATTTATGCCATTAACCACTTAAAATAAAATAATGCATCATGTGTCCTGCAGTGAGAAGTGTGAAATCTCATGGGCAAATACAGCATCTTAATATTGATGGATGAGACCAGTTTTCCTATTTTGTAATGCAAATTTTTCCCCTTTCACATAGCTTGCTCTTTAATATCAAGGCTGGAAAGGAGGAAGCTGCTGACATTGCTTTGTACCTGAAGATATACCCTGAGGCGGCTTCAGGCCTGAGATTCTTCAGTGAAGGAGAATGGAAAAAAACCAAATGGATTTTGGGATGTCCCCTACTCAAAGGATCCGCATTTGATATCTTCATTGTCATTGAAAAAGAAAGCTATGTGGTATAGCGATGAATAAAATAACTAGATAAACAATACATTTACAGCAATAATGTGAGGTTAACAAACAATACATTTGCTTTCCAGGTATATTTGAATGGCTGGAGATATGGCTTATATAAACACTATATACCAGTGGACAGGCTGACTACACTGAACATTGATGGAAATATCACTGTAAACAGCATCGGTGTCGTTTCAGTAAGTCAGATTCTAAAAGCTCCAGTTTTTTTCTTTTTGTATTTTTCAAATAATGCGTACAGCAATTTGTAAGACAGGGAAGAACAAAAGGGGGAAACCGAAAACTGTGTAGGGCTTTGGCTGATCAAGAAATTAAACACCTACAATAAAGTATTCTAGAGATCCTGTGTATAATTCTAATTCATAATCATTCTTCTTATCTTCTAAGAACTGGAGCACATCTGCCTTTGTTAACAAACAAAGCTCACGTTGGGAACTTTCGAAAAAACAGTCAGATGTAGCACAACCAGTTTGCACACCTGTGAGTAACAAAACTTGAAAAGTAGTTTAAAATGAAAATAACTTAAGTTAAAGTATCATTAAGTAAATATTAAAGCTATATTTAGTCACTAATACTATTAACAATACCATAAAACAATTAACAATTTTTAAATATTATGACTAGATATTTGCCATGGCCTAAATGAACAATGTTTATGACCCTAACAGAACCAGCCCTATTTGGGCCAAATCCCTGGAGGACTGAAAACTGGACTGACTTTTTTCTTCCAGGGGGTGGTTCCTTCAGATGCCAGCGGGTATGCTTTTATAATACTGCACACAATATACCGTCACTGTTATTAGCATGAAACCAGTATGAAACAGAATACTTCACACATATTCAGTACTGTGCAAAAGTCTTAGGCACATGTCATGAAATTAAATAATGAAAAAAGAAAAATAAGTAAATGTTTTCTACATAAAAAAATACAATAAAGAGCAGTAAACAGTAAAAAGAAACAAAGTCAGTATTCGGTGTACTTTTAAGAACTCAGTGTGCTTTTAATCGCATCAGTAGTCTCAGGTAGACTTTGTGCAGTTTTATAAGGAAATTAGCTGGTAAGTTTTTCTAAACATCTTGGAGAATCTTCCACAGTTTTTCTGGAGGCTTTGTCACATTTGCTTTGTTTTTGCAGGTAACCTCTGGCAGCCTTCATTATGATTTTTTTTTTAAGTCTGAAAAGTAGTGTATTACATATTGTTTACTTTAATGGCATACACATTTTCCTATAACATTGTATTTTTTTTTGAAAATATTTTTTGGAACTCTAAAATGTTATTACTGATCCAATAGTACAGGAGTCATATCTAAAGTCATATCTAAAGTCATATCTTGTATTAAAAACACTTAGGCTGCCCAAGACTTTTGAACAGTACTGAATATTCTTTTTCATCAAAATGTTTTATGCCCCTTTTAGATTTGAGATAAATTTCAAGACTGGGCCAAATGATGGTGATGACATTGCTTTCCAGTTCAAGACTTTGCTACACTCTGTGGTCTGTGACAGTTACAAGAATGGAAAGTCGGAGGCTAAACTGACATTAGATGAGGCGATATTTGCTAAAGGAGAAGGCTTTGATATAATCATGATTATTACACCAGATGAATATGAAGTGAGATGTTTGGAAAAGTGAAATGAATTAATCATCAATTTTAAATGGAGTAAATAAGGTTACATTAAATGGTTTCATGTATTTGTTCAGGTTACCGTGAATGGCCGTGATTTCTGTAAATTTCGCCACCATATACAAGTGGACAAAGTGTCCACACTTCATATATGTGGAGACGTTCTCATGAACACCTGTGCCATTATTCATGTAAGTCACTGTCATGTGATTAAAAAGAAAGGAAAAAAAAAACACTTCAGATAAAAATGACCATTGCAGAGATTATGTACAATAATAATAATAATAATAATTATTATTATTATAGTTGTTAAATGTGTTGTGCTTAATTCCATTACCAAGAAAGGTCTGAATCATTTTGCCCAGGTTTTCCCTTTTTTTTCACCCTCAGCTTTTAAAGTTTATTTAGAAATATACAAGAATTGGGGTAAAATATATAAGAATTAACATAGTAAATAACTAATAAATAAATAAATAAATCACATATAAATATTATATGTAATAATGTTATTATATAATATATAATTTTTTTCTACTAGGTGGACAAATTTAATCTGACTTGTGATCTCTCTGCCCATATTTGAATAACTGAGGACAAGTTCATCTCCAGGAGTTGTGTTCAGATCTTCAAGACTATTTGTTCCCTTCTTTGTAATGTAATGTGTTGTTGTGCTCAGGTGTCTTAATAGTTCCAATGATTAGTCATAATTTCTCCTTTTCAGCTGAATTACATTGTTCCCCCCCTAAAACATTCCAGTAGCAGAAAATGAACTAAGGTAGGAGACAGAAAAACAGAAATAAATTAATGATGTCTATTTAAAATAATAGACGTTTTGTCTGAGTAATCATGTGGTAGACGTATCTGATTTATTGAATATTAGAATGACAAAGTTGCTATATTCCCTGCTTAGGACTTAAATGGATGTTAGAAATTTAGATTTGCTTTCAGTGGTGTAGTGCTCATCAAATCTTCAATTATTAGATTAGATTAAATATGCTTTGTGTTTATTTCTTGTATAAATAAACAAACAATTAATTAAATGCATTATGTGATCAAAGGTTGAACATTTTAATATTTTTATTTGACACTAAAAAGATCTTGGCTGACTTTGTTTTAATAAAATGTGATGGAGGCTTATAGCTTACAAGTGGATTAATGAAGTTTTAATATAAATGTTAAGATTGATCAACTGTAAAATAAAATAACCCCATATTATTAAATAATAAATTAAACAAACCCAGTAGCAAAGATTTGATATATTTAATATATTTAAAAGAATATATTTCTGTAATATTGCAGAACATGTGAAGCATCTGAAGACACCTTGTAGAATTCAAATTTGGATAGACATACAGTGTAATATTAACAAGCTACAACAAAATTCTGTTATTTTCTCTCAACTTGTCTTTCAGCCTTAATTATTTTATTTTTACTATAAGATTCATTAAAAATTTTATTTTGGGCTGTGTTTTTTTTTCATGGTCATATACTGTACTTTGTTTTTCACTCCTTTGTGCCCCTGCTATCCAGTTGCAAAAAAATTCTTGTTGGATTGAATTCTCTAGATAGATTTTAATAGATATGACAGAAATTGAGTCTCATACATTTGTGGAAATAAAAGCATTTATAGAGTATGTATGAGTTATTTATTTAAAATATATTTCCTTTCCTGACAATATTCATTAGGTCTGAGGCAGAAAATATTGAACACATCCTTTTTTATTAAAAATATTTTTATTAGCTTTACAGACTATTTTACAGAGACATGAAGATACTTGGCGTTATGCATGTTCAACAAATTAGTTTAAATGTTTAGTTTTTTATCCAAGAACATACAAGATGCAATTAGAATAATTCTGAAGTAGAGGAGACTGCAAATCAGTGAAATGCAAGCTCACACCGCACAGTGAAGAAATGACCCAATTTATCAATTATTCAATTACAGTGTCTAAAGTTAACTGAAATTATTATGACATCAATTTCATTGTGGCTGGAGGGTAAAAAAAATTTAGTATCATGAAGATATACAGAGAAAAATCTAGCCACAGGAGGTCACAAGCCAGTGTACTTTTTGTGCCGGTCCCAAGCCCGGATAAATAGAGAGGGTTGTGTCAGGAAGGGCATCCGACGTAAAACTTTTGCCAAATTCAATATGCGAATCACGAACATGAACAGGGCACTGGTGGAAATTGGGCTACTGTTGGTCGAAGAAGGAGAGGAGGAAGGTGTGTTAGAGGAGGAAGGCGTGTCCGTAGGCAGAGAGAGAAGAGGAAAGGCAGGAGTTTAGGACTGAAAGTAGGGACTTTGAATGTTGGTACAATGACAGGTAAAGGCAGAGAGCTGGTAGATATGATGCAGAGGAGGAAAGTCGACATTCTGTGTGTCCAGGAGACCAGGTGGAAAGGGAGCAAGGCTAGAATCATTGGAGCAGGGTTTAAACTGTTTTATCATGGGGTGGACAGGAAGACAAATGGAGTAGGAGTGATCCTGAAGGAGGATTTTGCGAAGAATGTTCTGGAGGTAAAGAGAGTGTCAGATAGGTTGATGAGTCTGAAGCTGGAAATTGAAGGTGTGATGTTGAATGTTGTTAGTGCGTACGCTCCACAAGTAGGTTGTGAGCAAGAGGAGAAAGACAGATTCTGGAGCGAGCTTGAGGAAGTGATGCAGAGTGTTCCCAGATGTGAGAGAGTGATGATAGGGGCAGACTTTAATGGACATGTTGGTGAAGGGAATAGAGGGGATGAGGAAGTGATGGGCAGGTTTGGTCTTCAGGTAAGGAACCCAGAAGGACAGAGGTTGGTAGACTTTGCTAAAAGTATGGAGACGGCTGTGGTGAACACGTACTTTCAGAAGAGGCAGGAACACAGGGTGACATATAAGAGTGGTGGCAGGAGCACACAGGTGGACTATATCTTATGTAGACACTGTAATCTGATGGAGATTAGCGATTGCAAAGTAGTGGTAGGAGAGAGTGTAGCTAGACAGCATAGGATGGTGGTGTGTAAGATGACTCTGGTGGTGAGAAAGATGAAGAGAGCAAAGGCAGAGCAGAAGACAAAGTGGTGGAAGTTGGAAAAGGAAGAGTACTGTGCGGTTTTCAGGAAGGAGTTGAGACAGGCTTTAGGTGGTCAGGAGGTGCTTCCAGATGACTGGACTACTACAGCCAAAGTGATCAGGGAGACAGGTAGGAAGGTGCTAGGTGTGTCATCTGGAAGGAGGAAAGAAGACAAGGAGACTTGGTGGTAGAATGAGGAAGTTCAGGAGAGTATCCAGAAGAAGAGGTTAGCTAGGAAGAAGTGGGACAGTGAGAGGACGGAGGAAAGTAGACAGGAATATAGGAAGATGCAGCGTGAGGTTAAGATAGAGGTGGCAAAGGCCAAACAGAAAGCTTATGAGGACATGTATGCAAGGTTAGATAGTAAGGAAGGTGAGAGGGATTTGTATCGGTTGGCGAGGCAGAGGGATAGAGATGGTGAGGATGTGCAGCAGGTTAGAGTGATTAAAGATAGAGATGGAAATGTGTTGACAGGTGACAGGAGAGTGAGGGAAACATGGAAGGAGTACTTTGAGGAACTGATGAATGAGGAAAATGACAGAGAGAGAAGAGTAGTAGAGGCAAATATTGTTGAGCAAAGGTAGAAAGGATTAGCAAGGGTGAAGTTAGGAGAGCTTTGAAGAGGATGCAAAGAGGAAAGGCGGTTGGTCCTGATGACATACCAGTGGAGGTATGGAAGTGTCTAGGAGAGATGGCAGTAGAGTTTTTAACTAGGTTGTTCAACGAGGTCTTAGAGAGTGAGAGGATGCCTGAGGAATGGAGGAGAAGTGTTTTGGTGCCGATTTTTAAGAACAAGGGAGATGTGCAGAGTTGTGGAAACTACAGAGGTATTAAGCTGATGAGCCATACAATGAAGTTGTGGGAAAGAGTGGTGGAAGCAAGGCTAAGGGGAGAAGTGAGCATTTGTGAGCAGCAGTATGGTTTCATGCCAAGAAAGAGCACTACAGATGCAATATTTGCTTTGAGAATGTTGATGGAGAAGTACAGAGAGGGTCAGAAAGAGCTGCATTGTGTCTTTGTAGATTTAGAGAAAGCGTATGACAGGGTGCCAAGAGAGGAGCTGTGGTGTTGTATGAGGAGGTCTGGAGTGGCAGAGAAGTATGTTAGAGTGGTGCAGGATATGTATGAGAGCAGTAGGACAATGGTAAGGTGTGCGGTAGGTGTGACAGAGGAGTTCACGGTGAAGGTGGGACTGCATCAAGGATCGGCTCCGAGCCCCTTCTTGTTTGCGGTGGTGATGGACAGGCTGACAGATGAGGTCAGACAGGAATCTCCATGGACTATGATGTTTGCGGATGACATTGTGATCTGTAGTGAGAGCAGGGAGCAGGTGGAGGAAACTCTAGAGAGGTGGAGGTTTGCTCTGGAGAGAAGAGGAATGAAGGTTAGTCGCAGCAAGACAGAATACATGTGTGTGAATGAGAGGGATCCAAGTGAAACAGTGAGGTTACAGGGAGAAGAGATGAAGAAGGTGCAGGATTTTAAGTACTTAGGGTCAACAGTCCAGAGCAACGGGGAGTGTGGAAAAGAGGTGAAGAAGCGTGTGCAGGCAGGTTGGAATGGGTGGAGAAAAGTGTCAGGTCTGTTGTGTGATAAAAGAGTACCAGCAAGAATGAAAGGAAAGGTGTACAGGACAGTAGTGAGACCAGCGATGTTGTATGGTTTGGAGACAGTTGCACTGAGGAAAAGACAGGAGGACGAGTTAGAGGTAGCAGAGCTGAAGATGTTGAGGTTCTCTTTGGGAGTGACGAGGATGGATAGGATCAGGAATGAGTACATCAGGGAGACAGCACATGTGAGATGTTTTGGAGACAAAGTTAGAGAGGCCAAGTTGAGATGGTTTGGACATGTTCAGAGGAGGGAGAGTGAATATATCAGTAAAAGGATGCTGAGGTTAGAGCTGCCAGGCAGGAGGCCGAGAGGAAGACCAAAGAGGAGGTTTATGGATGTAGTGAAGGAGGACATGAAGGTAGTCGGTCTGAGAGAAGAGGATGCAGGGGATAGGGCTAGATGGAGGCAGATGATTCGCTGTGGCGACCCCTGAAGGGAACAGCCGAAAGGAAAAGAAGAAGATATACAGAGAAAGCAATGGGCTGTACAACAAATGATTTCTAAGGCTGATTTATATTTTCACAAAGATGCACAACAATTATATTTGCATCAAAACAGAAAAAGTCATTAAGGGTAAGCATAACTTTCAAATGCACACAGAAGAGGTGTTACCTCTAACCCCTGAACACCAAATTGTGTGGATCTGGCTGCCTGGATGATTGTTTCAGTATGAAAGTGTTGAGCTCATGAAGGGGTTGGGACAGGAGTCAATTAATCCAAACTAGAACCAAGACGAAATCAAACAGTTCAGTCTTTATTTACAGATAAAAAAAAATAAATCCAGTATTTTCTTTTTTCAGTCCATTCACTCAGTGACACAGCAATATTATTTTGATTTTATGTGATGTATGAGTATGTTGGCAGATGAATTCAAAAGTCTGAATGGGACCCTGGTCCATTCACGAAGCCACTATACAAATAAAGCACTATACAAATAAAACTGAATTGAATTGAACCATCAACTTGATGACCATTTAGATGATGATTTACAAACACTCTGCTCCAACAATCGCTGCTATACCTATGCACACAAGAGTTCTAAAACTGGTCTCAATCACCGAGAGGGGAGCTCATTGGAAAGGCTGTCTGAACTACAGCTATCAGTCATTGTGAAAGCTGTTGAAGGAGCGGTTATTGGTCTGCTTTAAACCAATTTGCTCTGATGTATCTGTAAACACTGCCTTTTTTAATGTTCAAATGTCTCTTGTTGATATGGGAGCTCAAATCAGTATATCAGAGGAGAGTTGTACAACCTTCTCTCAGGAAGAGGATAATCTGCCCTCCTCTGTTATATTTCAGTTAGTTGATTATGAAACTTAGACAGTAAAGGAATATATATATATATATATATATATATATATATATATATATATATATATATATATATATATATATATATATATATATATATATAAAATATATAATAAAGGAAGAAAAAAGAACAAAATGTAGACCAGCTAAAAGAAATTGAACATCTTTAGAATCAAATCACATTGGAACATACAGAATAAATCTCATCATGAAGAACTAGCCATCCAATGGACTCTTTAATAGGGAATGCAAACCCTACTTTGATCCTGAATGAAATTGATCTGAATTAAACATGCACAATTTTAATACTTTTGACATTGCATCTGCAGCTCTGGTGGTGTTAGATTAGTGGTGGTCCTGAATTACATGGATATCTTCTCCGATCACAGTTCATTTTCAGGAGGGGTGCATTCATGTAAAAGTGAAGTGCGTAACTGAGAGACGTGTGCAGGGGCACTGCCCTGTGCCCATATCACTTATGCCAGCATGAATTATCGCATTTAATTTTTTATTGTACACTGTTCCTGCTTAACAACATTGCAAAAATGCACTGAATTACCAATAAATTGCTAATATCGATCCAGGTTTGGGTGATTTTCTGTCCCCTTTTCATTCAACATACCACTCTATCTCCATTTCATCTACACACTGGCCATAGTTCCTGGTCTTTACCTTCATTCACATCTTTAAATGTGCTGGATACTATGTGTAGTACTGCATGTGTAACTGATAGTAAAGTTTATAACGATGTTCCAATTCAAAGTCAGGATTTATTGTCTCAGGGATTTTTTCCTTGCCACCGTCGCTCTGGCTGCTTATTAGGGATAAATATATACATTTAAAATCTATATCCTGAATTTATATATTTCTGTAAAGCTGCTTTGGGACAATGTCCATTGTTAAAAGCGTGATAAAAGGTGTTTCTCTTTGCAGGTGGCTCTTTGTAGCCAGGCATGTGCAGTTTCCCATGTTTATTCACTTCTCCTCATTTATTCATTTATAGCTAGAACATCTCCAGACCAGGGAAAGATAGAAGGCTGGTAACCAAGCAGACACTGAAAGGAGGCCTGAGGGTAGCTGACATTAGGTGCAAGATTAAGCACAGAAAGCAAAGGCTTTGACAAATTTCTCAACATTAAGATTTAACAATTGCCACCAGCATTTGTTTTTCCACTAACCTTCATGTGCATTAGCTGCAGGATGTCTAGAGCTTAGTGAAGTGTGCACCCACTGGATGACATTTCCCCACATATTCTGAGGTACATATGTCTTTTCAGGGGGACACTCTGGTGGTCTTCTTGTGTTTTGTGCATAGGCTATCATCCATTATCACCCAGTTGGTTTCTGTGGGATACTTTTCCTGTGTTTCCATATATGCAAAAAAAGGCTTCTGCTTTCACATTCTTGGATCTGAATCCATATGTCAGAGTGAACTTGAAACATATAAAGAACTGGGCGCAACAGGCTTGGCATGTGTTTATGACAATGTGTTTACGTTCAAACAATCAATCTAACAGGACACACCTGGGCAACAAGAAACACTTGTTCCAATATTTTGCTTGCCTACAAATTGGGTGATCTGATACAAAATGTGTTATGTTCTATGTTGTTTAACACATTTACATATAAATATCAGGAAATAAAAGCTGAAATTATAAACTCTCTTCTCATTCATTTTTTGATCTCAGTCATAAATATTTTGTGGCTCCAATAGTGTCAGAGGGGTCCGCACTTATATAGCACCTTTTAACCTTCACAGTTCACAAAGTTCTGATGCAGTAATATGCTCTGGCCCCATCCCAATGCGGCATGGCGATGTAGCTTACAGCAGGTTGTGGTCTCTGAACTGCTGGATGTCCAGGTGGTGCTCCGAAAACGATGTGGACTTTATAGATAATTTGAGTAGTTTTGAGGGCAAGGCTGGCCTGTTAGGGCGGGACGGTATCCATCCCACTCGGGAAGGTGCTGCTCTCATTTCTTGCAGCATAGCACATAGTTTCAGAACAGGCCTAGTTAACTATTGACAATCCAGAGCCAAGGCCAGGGAGCAGACAAGCAGGCTAAACCGACGATCTGCTAGCTGCACTGAGTCGTCACCTAGGTTCCACAATATGGAGACTGTGTCTGTTCCCAGAGCTGAACAAAAATGTAGAAATTTTCAGAAAGTTTGTTTTAATAACCTAATTAACATAAAATTAGACCATAGTGAATGCACAGAAACACGGATTAAACCAAATGAGTACATAGTACTAAATGAAGCCAGTCCTCCTGGATACAGTTATATACATCATCCCCGCCCGTCTAACTGGCAGAGGAGGTGTCGCACTCATTTATAATGATAATCTAGGAGTCAAACAAAAACCTAGTCATAAATTAAGTTCTTTTGAAGTTCTTCATACTTGTATAACATATGTAACCACAAAAAATAAGTCTATCGAGTCGATTCCACTTATTATTATTTACAGAACGCCAGGGCCATATTCTGAATTTCTTGGTGAATTTGCAGATTTTATCTCGAACCTAGTTGTTTCTTTAGACAAAGCATTAATTGTTGGTGACTTTAATATTCATTCTGATAACCCGGAAGATCCTCTGATATGTATAACATATGTAACCACAAAAAATAAGTCTATCGAGTCGATTCCACTTATTATTATTTACAGAACGCCAGGGCCATATTCTGAATTTCTTGGTGAATTTGCAGATTTTATCTCGAACCTAGTTGTTTCTTTAGACAAAGCATTAATTGTTGGTGACTTTAATATTCATTCTGATAACCCGGAAGATCCTCTGAGAACAGCGGTTGTGTCCATTCTACATTCAGTAGGGGTAAATCAGAATGCAATAGGACCCACTCATAAAGGTGGTCACACTCTTGACATTATACTAACATACGGATTAAATATAGAAAATATAGTCGCATTTCCGCAGTCTGAAGCTATCTCAGATCATTATCTCAGTTTTATCAATAACCTCCCAGAGATATCAACTATGATTCGATCACCATCTGATCCCATAGAACTTGATCAGCTTAAAAGAAAAATAATTAGAGAGAAAAAGCGAGCACCCTGGTATAATGATCACACACGCACCTTAAAACAGATCACTCGACAATTAGAACGTAAATGGCGTCAAACCAAATTGGTAGTATTTCAAACAGCATGGAAGGAAAGCCTCCTGAATTATAGGAAATCTCTTAGTGCTGCTAGATCAGTCTATCTCTCTACCTTAATTGAAGATAACAAAAATAATCGTAGATTCATATTTAATACTATAGCAAAATTAACTAGGAATAAAACTGGCACAGAAACAGGCACACAATCATTATATAGCAGCGATGATTTCATGAGTTTTTTCATTGGCAAAATTGAAGATATTAGACAAAAAATTCAGACTATTAATTTTAAAACCAGACAGTCTTATAACTAACCCTGTAGATAATAATATAGCAATATCAGATCAACGGTTGGAATGTTTTACTCCCCTTAGAGAGACCGAACTAATTTAATTAATTCTTCAAAATCATCAACTCGTATACTGGATCCCTTACCTACATGTTTCTTCAAACAGATTATTCCAGAAGTAATCAAACCCCTTCTAAAAATAATCAATTCTTCCCTTAGCACTGGGTATGTACCTAAATCATTTAAACTAGCAGTTATCAAACCCCTGATTAAAAAACCTGACCTCGACCCCTGTCAATTGTCCAGCTATAGGCCAATATCAAATCTCCCCTTTATCTCCAAGATCTTAGAAAACGTTGTACAGCAGCCTCATCATAGCACAGAGACAGCGCTGGTTAAAGTGGTAAATGATCAGGGTTGTGTCTCCATGCTTGTGTTGCTTGACCTTAGTGCAGCTTTTGATACAATTGATCATACTATTCTCCTTGGTAGACTACAAAATGTTGTTGGCATTAAGGGAGCGGCCCTCTCCTGGCTCAGGTTTTATTTGACTGATTGTTATCAGTTTGTAGATGTAAATGGTGAATTATCTATGCATACTGAGGTAAAGTTTGGTGTTCTGCAAGGTTCTGTTTTAGGCCAACTGTTTTTTTCTTTGTATATGCTACCTCTGGGTCAAAATATTCGTAAACATGGAATTAGCTTCCACTGTTATGCTGATGACACACGGTTGTATGTTTCAGCAAAGCCAGATGACAGACACCAGTTTAATAAAATTGAGGAATGTGTAAAGGACATTAGACAGTGGATGCTTATTAACTTCCTCTTACTGAATTCTGACAAGACTGAAGTACTTATACTTGTTAGGTTTCCCCTTCTCTAGTTCTCACTACGCCGCAAGGAGTAGCGAGTGGCATGCTTCCGCATTCCATTGCGCGCATTCCAGCGCTATTCAAAAACTTTCCGATGGACGTTTTATTCATGAACTCACGTTTTGTTTACCTCTGCCATGTGTATTCATGTTTTCGTTCACGTCATGTCTCCGCCTCCTGTGTTTCCCCATGTGCGTTTGTTTTCGTTCGTGTCATGTCTCCGCCTCCTCATTTGTTCATGTGTCTTGATGTCAGGTGTTTTTGATTTGGATATGTGTTTAAATACGCCACTCCGTTTCCGCTTCGGCGCGGAGTATTAGCTTTAGCTTAGCTTTAGTTTAGTTTAGCTTTTTCCCGTGGTTTCCAGACCACCTTCTAGCCGTGGGCATTTATTTCCTTAGCTTATCATTCGTGGTTTCCAGACCACCTTTCTAGCCTTGCGTTCTTATTCCTTAGCTCGTAGTTCGTGGTTTCCAGACCACCGCCTAGCCTAGCGTATATCTCCCTGTGTTTTCCGGATCTTCTACCAGTTGTGGATTACTGTGTTTCTCATTTGGATTACTTCTATCTTTTTTTGGATCACTGCCTCAACGGCCAAGTATAATATCCTTTTGGATAACGGTGACATTTCTGTTCATGCATTTATGTTGGATGGAGTCTTTTGTTTGTTATTGTTTGAACTGTTCCTAATAAACTGACCACTTTCCCCTGCAAATGCATCCTGCTTCTCACCTTTACCCCACGGGTCATAACAATACTAGGACCACATGCAGCTAGAAGTAAGTTTTCTGATTCCATTGTAACTCTGGATGTCCTTTCTGTTTCAACATGCGCAACAGACCTTCATGTGATTATTGACTCCAGTTTTTCATTTGATGCCCATGTAGATAATATTACTAGGATAGCCTTCTTTCACCTCAGAAATATTGCTAAGATAAGAAATATAATGTCACTACACGATGCAGAAAAATTAGTCCATGCTTTCGTCACCTCTAGATTGGATTATTGCCTTACTGTCTGGATGTTCCAGTAGGAGCATAAAGAAACTCCAGTTAGTCCAGAATTCAGCTGCAAGAGTCCTCATTAGAACCAGAAGATATGACCACATCACCCCTATCTTATCCACACTGCATTGGCTCCCAGTGAATTTTCGCATTGATTATAAAATACTACTATTGACTTATAAAGCTCTAAATGGCTTCGTGCCACAGTACCTAAGCGAACTTTTGGTCTTTTATGATCCGTCACGCCTACTTCGATCAAAAGGTGCAGGCTATTTGTTGGTACCTGGAATAGTGAAGGCTACAGCAGGGGGAAGAGCTTTCTCTTACAAAGCCCCACAGTTATGGAACAGCCTTCCAATTAGTGTTTGGGACTCAGACACAGTCTCAGTGTTTAAGTCCAGGCTGAAAACATATTTGTTTAGTCAAGCTTTTTGTGAATAGTTTTTTTTTAGGACTCCAATTACCACAAACAGTTTGGCATCAAGTCTGCATCAGTGAACAGTGGTGAATTTCAACAAATTCAACAAAACATTTGGTGAATTTCAACAAAACAGACTTCATATAAAAACTGTAATGAATGTTCATGGTTTCACAACTGCTATTTGACCATGTAGTATTAGTACATTTATAGAAGAGATTTATTTATTTATAATCGCACTATCCGGTGTCACCCAGATGAGGATGGGTTCCCTTTTGAGTCTGGTTCCTCTCAAGGTTTCTTCCTCATAACGTCTCAGGGAATTTTTCCTTGCCACAGTCGCCTCTGGCTTGCAAACCTGTGAGTAACAAAGCACTAGTTTAAAATAATAGTTTAAATTAAAAATATTTTTTTCCTACCTAAAGAATAATTAAATAAATATTAAAGTTGTATTTAGTCAATAAAACTATTAACAATGATTTTTTAAATATTATGACTAGTTATTTGCCATGGCCTACACAAACAATGTTTATGACCCTAACAGAACCAGCCCTATTTGGGCCAAATCCCTGGAGGACTAAAATATGGACTGGCTTTGCTCTTCCAAGGGGTGGTTCCTTCGGATAGTATGCCAGTATGCTTTTATAATACTGCACACAATATACCTTCACGGTAACTGAACACGGTAATTTATTAGCATGAAACCAGTATGAAACATACTTCACAGTCCACTAAAACACCAGCGTACAATCATATATACAGTACTGTGCAAAAGTCTTGTAGAGACATGCTGTAAAGCAAAGAAATAAGGAAATAAAATGTTTTCACATAAAAATTATTACAAAGTCAATATTTCGTGTGATAAATTGCTGCTTTTAAAACAAAAATGCATCAATAGGCTCAGGTACCCTTCATGCAGTTTTATAAGGAAAATAGCTGGTAAGTTTTTCTAAGCATCTTGGAAAATTTGTCACAGTTCTTCTAGGGACTTTGTCACATTTCTGTTTTGGCAGGTAATCTCTGACAGATTTCATTATGTTTTATTCATCTGAAAAGTAGTCTATTACTGTACATAATGTTACTTTAATGACATTTTTTTCCTTTCAATTTTTAATTTTAATTTTTGTTGGAAAATTAATTTTTGGAAAACTAAAATGTTATTGCTGACCCATTAATACAGAAGTCATAAATAAACTTCTAAGATAAGCTTTATATCAAAAACATTTAGGTTGCACAAAGTACTGGATATTTGTTTAATAAAAATATTTTATGTCCCGTTTAGATTTGAAATAAATTACAAGACTGGGCCAAATGAGGGTGATGACATTGCTTTCCAGTTCAGGCCTGAGCTACACACTGTGGTCTATAACAGTTACAAGAATGGAAAGTGGGGAGATCAAAAGTCAGCAGAGGAGGCGCTATTTGCTAAAGGAGAAGGATTTGATATAATCATGATTATTAGACCAGTGTTAGGTCGCGCAAGAAGCGCGACTTCAATCCCCAGAACTCTTATCCACACACTCCACACTACACTTCCCAGCAAGCTCGGCGGCCTACAAACATGGCCGCCAGGGACTACAACACCCACACACTACCTCGGTCACAATCACCCTCGTTCTAATCCCGCGCACCTGTCTTCTATTTTCACTAACACGTTATTTAAGGACTTTTGTGTTACAGGGCTAACGCGAAGTATCGTTTGTTTCTTCCAAATCGACTGAGCTACTTCATTCTGGACTGATTCTCACGGCATTTGAAACTAAGCTAAGTACCTTGGACTCCGACTTCATCTCAAGCCCTCTTTCTATTTTACACATCTCTGTGATAGGTTTGCTTGCACAAGTGTTTGATTTTATGTTAGCGCAAATAGCTAGCACACTTTATTTAGTCACCGCTATTTTGTTGTATGGGTTCTCTGTTGGATGCTGTTTTCTCCGTTTGATTTTGCCGTAGTAAAGTGTGTGTCCTTTTTTTTTACTGCTAGCGCTAACACTTTTGAGAGTGTGTTTAATCTTGATCACGTTATCCTGCGAAGACTCGAAACCTTCTATAAACCTGTTGTTTGCCCTGTGTCCTTTTCACATGTGTGCTGAATAAACTGACGAAGTTTTTGACCGCAACTGTGTCCAGCTTACTTCTGGTGCTGTAACAGAATACTTCGCCTCGACATGGACGCAGCGGAGGAAATTCGTCAAGCAATCGCAGCACACGGTCAAATTATCAACGCGCAACAACAACGCTTGGGAGAAATGGATCAGAGTCTTCAACTTCTCTCTCAAGTCACGGCTACAGCAACGCAGCGCGCCGCTCCCACATCCTTTTCTACGCCTCGACTGCCTATGCCCTTACCCGATAAGTACAACGGTGACACTGGTTTATGTAAGGGTTTCATCTTACAATGCTCCTTATACTTTGACTGTTGTGGGGAAATGGGGGATCATGAGAAAGTGGCGCGATTCATCTCCTTACTAACAGGCAAGGCTTTAAGGTGGGCGGCGGCAGTAAGAGAACGAGGCGGAGATGCGGTGGCTTCCTATGACACCTTCGTCTCCATGTTCCGGCGAGTGTTCGACCACGCCCCCGATCACCAGGAAGTCGGGGAACGGCTCCTAACACTGAGGCAAGGCTCACTTCGAGTGGCGGATTACGCGTTAGAATTTCGGACTATCGCTGCGGGTAGCGGCTGGAATGACGTGGCGTTAAAAGCTGTCTTCCGTCAGGGCCTTAATCCCGCCATAATCACTGAGATGGCCTGCCGCGATGAGCCTCTTAACCTGGACTCGTTAATTGATCTCGCCATTCGCCTCGATCAACTTCTCTACAGCCGTAGGCATCCATCTCAGCACCCTGAACCAACCCGACTCCCCGCTAGCGACGAACCCATGCAAATCGGCCATGCTAAACTGGACCCCAACGAGAAAGAAAGGAGACGCCGAGAGAACCTATGTCTCTACTGTGGCCGCGCTGATCACTCTCTTCACTCCTGCCCTGTCCGCCCCACAAGCTTAACTCCGACGAGGGGCGGACAACGCACCCATTCAACCCCGGTGAGTCAGATTCCTGATGTTACTTCATGTTCTTTTACTTTACCCGTCTACCTTGAACATTCAGGTGTCTGTACTCTTGTTACAGCCATGCTCGACTCCGGAGCAGCGGGCAACTTCATTGACGAGGAAATAGTGTGTCAGCTTGACCTCGACACTCGTCCCCTACCTCAGCCGCTAAAGATCCAGGCCATCGACGGTACGCCCATCGGAAACATCACCCGCCACACACACACCCTGGGGCTTCGTGTCAGCGCTCTCCACCACGAAGAATTATCCTTCTGGGTCATCAAATCTACCCGATACCCCGTGGTTTTGGGCTTACCGTGGCTGAGAAAACATAACCCTCACATTTCCTGGGCCAACCAACAAATACTCAACTGGTCACCCTTCTGTCACCAACAATGCCTCAACACCCTATCACTCACTGTCGCCACTACATCCGTTGAAAGCCCTGAAAACGCACCCACCGTCTGTATACCCCACGAATATAACGATCTTAAGGAGGTATTTAGTAAACTCAGGGCTAGCGGTCTTCCACCCCATCGTTCTTATGACTGTTCCATAGACCTCCTGCCGGGTATGACTCCGCCACGTGGACATATATATCCCCTGTCCCAAGCAGAACATAAAGCCATGTCCGAATACATTCAGGAGGCTCTCCAACAGGGATATATTCGCCACTCCACCTCCCCGGCAGCAGCCAGCTTCTTTTTCGTGGCCAAGAAAGGAGGGGGCCTTCGGCCTTGCATTGACTACCGAGGGCTCAACCGCGCCTCGGTGAAATATCCCTACCCTCTTCCACTCGTCCCTTCCGCCTTAGAACAACTTCGTGAAGCCCGATATTTCACCAAATTGGACCTCCGTAGCGCGTACAACCTGGTGCGTATCCGGGAAGGGGATGAGTGGAAGACTGCCTTCAGCACAACAACAGGTCACTACGAATACCTCGTAATGCCGTATGGGCTAACTAACGCGCCCTCAGTATTCCAATGCCTAATTAATGACGTACTGAGAGACATGTTAGGAAAATTCGTGGTGGCCTATATTGACGACATTTTGATTTACTCCCCCAACTACAAACTCCACGTATCTCAAGTACGCCAGGTTCTCACACGCCTACTAGAAAATGGACTATATGTAAAGGCAGAAAAGTGTGAATTCCACACTAATACTACGACCTTCTTAGGTTACGTCATTAGCCCCGAGGGAGTGGCCATGGACAAAAGTAAGGTCACGGCGGTAACACAATGGCCCACTCCTACTACCATCAAGGAGCTCCAAAGCTTCTTAGGTTTCGCCAACTTCTACCGACGCTTTATCCGGGGTTTTAGTTCGATTGCCCTACCCCTTACTTCTCTGTTGCGGGGCGGTCCCCGCCGTCTGGTTTGGAACCACGAGGCCGAGGGGGCATTCTCCAGACTCAAAACGGCTTTCACCACGGCTCCTATCCTCAAGCACCCAGACCCTTCCTGTCCCTTCGTAGTAGAAGTAGATGCCTCTGAGGCGGGGGTGGGGGCCGTATTATCCCAACGTCTAGGGGAAAAACCAAAACTTCACCCCGTCGCTTTCTTTTCGAAAAAGCTATCGCCGGCAGAACAGAATTATGACGTGGGAGATCGTGAACTGCTAGCTATAAAATTAGCTTTGGAGGAGTGGCGACACTGGCTAGAGGGGGCAGAACACCCGTTTACCGTTTTCACAGATCACAAGAACTTAGAATATCTGCACACAGCCAAACGACTAAACCCTCGCCAAGCACGTTGGTCTTTGTTTTTCGCACGGTTTCAGTTTACCCTTTCTTATCGCCCCGGGTCTAAGAACCACAAGGCGGACGCCCTTTCCCGACTCCACACTAGGGATTCACCACCTTCCAAACCCGACCACATCCTGCCTCCCTCCTGTTTTGTCGGTAATGTGCACTGGGAGTTCGACAATTTACTTCACAAATTCCCACGTAGGTACGTACCGTCTGCTTGTCCTCCCACAAAATTGTTTGTCCCTTCTACCTACAGAACCCGATTAATAAGATGGGCTCACACGGTTCCCGGTACCGCTCACCCCGGTTCCCTACGCACATACCACCTTTTGTCCCACAAGTACTGGTGGCCCAACATGGCCCAAGAAGTACTACAGGCGGTCAAATCTTGTGACATCTGCGCCCAAACTAAGGTACCCAGAACCTTCCCTGCCGGCAAACTCATGCCACTACCCACTCCTCAACGACCTTGGTCACACCTTGCAGTAGACTTCATCACGGACCTCCCCAATTCTCTAGGCCACACCACCGTTTTTGTTATTTTAGATCGGTTCTCCAAATCCCTCCGTCTAATTTCCTTGCCCAATCTACCATCAGCCTTCCACACAGCAGAACTTATATTCTCGCATGTATTTCGTTATTTTGGGATCCCCGAAGACATAGTTAGCGATCGGGGACCGCAGTTCATATCTCGCGTATGGTCCGGCTTTATGGGTAAATTGGGAGTGAATGTGAGCCTTACGTCGGGATACCACCCCGAATCCAACGGGCAAGCGGAACGGGTTAACCAAGAAGTCGGAAGGATGCTCCGTTCGTTCTGTCACAAAAATCCCTCTGATTGGGCCCGCTTCCTGCCCTGGGTGGAATACGCCCAGAACTCACTCCGCCATTCTGCCACTAACCTGACCCCATTCCAATGCGTGCTCGGTTATCAGCCCCCTCTATTTCCGTGGGACGCCACGGCCACGGACGCACCAGCCGTAAACGAATGGTTTGACCGCAGTGAACAGGTCTGGGCAAGCACCCATAGGAGACTAAAACAAGCAGCCTCAAAATCAAAGGCCCAAGCGGATCGCCACCGACAGGTAACACCACGCTACCAACCCGGTGAACGGGTATGGCTCTCCACCCAAAACTTGCACCTCAAACATCCCTGCCAGAAGCTCTGTCCTCGTTATCTCGGCCCCTTCAAAGTCATCAGGCCCATCAATGAGGTAACCTACAGACTAGCCATCCCCAAACACTGGCGCATTTCCCCCTCGTTTCACGTTTCTCTCCTGAAACCCTTCCACACAGGCATCCTCACCTCTCAAAACCCGTCCAATCCACCTCCCCCACAGGAAGTTGACGGACAACCGGCCTATCAAATTCATCAGATTCTAAAATCCCGGCGACGTCAAGGTAAACTTCAGTACCTCATTGACTGGGAGGGGTACGGGCCCGAGGAACAGAGCTGGGTGGCGGCCAAGGACATGCTGGACCCTGAAATGGTGGACGAATTTCACCGCATCCATCCAGAATACCCAAAACCTAGACCCAGAGGTCGACCCAGGCAGGGAGAGGCTCCCGGAGTGAGCCCTTTGGGGGGGGGCTCTGTTAGGTCGCGCAAGAAGCGCGACTTCAATCCCCAGAACTCTTATCCACACACTCCACACTACACTTCCCAGCAAGCTCGGCGGCCTACAAACATGGCCGCCAGGGACTACAACACCCACACACTACCTCGGTCACAATCACCCTCGTTCTAATCCCGCGCACCTGTCTTCTATTTTCACTAACACGTTATTTAAGGACTTTTGTGTTACAGGGCTAACGCGAAGTATCGTTTGTTTCTTCCAAATCGACTGAGCTACTTCATTCTGGACTGATTCTCACGGCATTTGAAACTAAGCTAAGTACCTTGGACTCCGACTTCATCTCAAGCCCTCTTTCTATTTTACACATCTCTGTGATAGGTTTGCTTGCACAAGTGTTTGATTTTATGTTAGCGCAAATAGCTAGCACACTTTATTTAGTCACCGCTATTTTGTTGTATGGGTTCTCTGTTGGATGCTGTTTTCTCCGTTTGATTTTGCCGTAGTAAAGTGTGTGTCCTTTTTTTTTACTGCTAGCGCTAACACTTTTGAGAGTGTGTTTAATCTTGATCACGTTATCCTGCGAAGACTCGAAACCTTCTATAAACCTGTTGTTTGCCCTGTGTCCTTTTCACATGTGTGCTGAATAAACTGACGAAGTTTTTGACCGCAACTGTGTCCAGCTTACTTCTGGTGCTGTAACAACCAGATGCATATCATGTGAGACGTTTGGAAAGTGAAATGAATTAGTGATGGGAAAATTGGATCATTTTACCTACTCTCTCGTTCAGCAAAATGAATGACTCTTTATTCAAGTTATTTAGTTCATTTCATTCATTTGAGCAGAGTTCAACTAAAATGTTACATTTTCAATAGCCAAATTCCCCCGACGTCTACTTACAAAAACTTTAATCATATTCCGAATAAGGAAAAAATGATAATGAAGCCAAGGACAAATGATGAGAAATAGAAATGATTAATTCAGCTGGGTCGTCTCGTCCGAATTGTTGATTCTTTTGTAACATGACAGCCACATTAATTAGCGTTAGCATTAATTAACTCTTTATTACCAGATTCATCATTATGGAAAAGAACCATAATGATAAAATTCACACACTTATAAATTGGAAGAAGTAAAAAAGCTAAAATTTGAGACCAGAAATGCATCATGCAGGGCCGTAGCTAGGGAGTTCTGGGCCCCCTGAAAAAATATTGATGTGCCACATCATTTACCTGTAACAGAACATGGTAATGTTGTTGTAAACACTTTTATTTCAAAAGTTAAATGTTTAGGGGTGAGCGGTATCAGTAGTATCATTAGTATCAATAGTATAATTTTAACCTTTAATCTCTCAGTTATAATACTACATAGTCCCTAAATGCTTATATATAGGTCCGAATCTCAGTTGCGCACAGGGGGCAGGTTGTAACGCTGGGTTAAAATTTGCCTCACTATTACAGCAGTTAGCCGTTAGCCGTGTAAATTCACACAATTCCCTTTTATGATTTTATTTACTGCAGCATGAGAAAGACAAACTATTATTCAAGACAAACTAATAAAATACTAACAAAAGACAAGAAATTAATAAAATAATAAATAAATAAATAAATAAATAAAAAAGTACCAGCAATATAATAAGAAGTATTTCTGGTCAGTCTGGCGTCTAACAGCTTAATTAAACATTCAGAAATTTAAAAGAATGCAGTCAAATGTAAAATAAAACCACTTAAATTACTTATTGTCCTCATTTTTGATGAAGATATATTATGCAGTAGCATATTATTTGTTAGGTCGCGCAAAAAGCGCGACTTCCATTACCAGAATTCTCATCCACACACTCCACACTACACTTCCCAGCAAGCTCGGCGGCCTACAAACATGGCCGCCAGGGACTACAACACCCACACACTACCTCGGTCACAATCACCCGCTTTCTAATCCCGCGCACCTGTCTTCCATTTCACTAACACTCTATTTAAGGAATCTTATGTTACAGGTTAGACGCGAAGTATCGTTTGTTTCTTCCAAATCGACTGAGCTACTTCATTCTGGACTGATTCTCACGGCATTTGAAACTAAGCTAAGTACCTTGGACTCCGACTTCCTCTCAAGCCCTCTTTCTATTTTACACATCTCTGTGATAGGTTTGCTTGCACAAGTGTTTGATTTTCTGTTAGCGCAAATAGCTAGCACACTTTATTTAGTCACCGCTATTTTGTTGTATGGGTTCTCTGTTGGATGCTGTTTTCTCCGTTTGATTTTTCCGTAGTAAAGTGTGTGTCTTTTTTTTTACTGCTAGCGCTAACACTTTTGAGAGTGTGTTTAAACTTGATCACGTTATCCTGCGAAGACTCGAAGCCTTCTATAAACCTGTTGTTTGCCCTGTGTCCTTTCCACATGTGTGCTGAATAAACTGACGAAGTTTTTGACCGCAACTGTGTCCAGCTTACTTCTGGTGCTGTAACAATTATTATTAAATACAGCCAATAAATGTATCCATCCAAGAGAAGTGAGTTGTATTCGCGGGTTTCTTGATAGTATTGTTATCTTAAAATATATCAGCCGGCAGGTCTGTAATCCTTGTGACATGCAAATCCATTTTTTCCGCCTTATACAAACCAACTCTATTTACATAATAGCGCAAAAAGACAAGGACTTTGACCGTGTACTGTTCGGTCAGTCCGCACCATTACAGCAATGAGAAAATTATGTGACAGCATCAGCAGGGGGCGCGGACCATCGGACTAAACCATTTTCAGAGAAAGGAGATGTTTGGAAAATGTCTTTCACGAGATTTCATGTTTTTGTGGTTTTCATTAAGGTGTACAAGCTGAAGCTGTAATATAGATACTATAGACTACTATGGAGAGTAGGGGCCTATATAGCATAACTACTGGATTTAGTGGGGCCCCGTGGGCAGTGGGAGCCCCTATAATTGTCACCACCTTTCACCCCACTATGATGTCCCTGGCATCGTGTAACTATAAGAGTAAAAATAAATCCTAACTACCCGCTTGTTTGTAAGGAAAGTTGGGAATTATGTACTAATTTCTGTATCCAGAACAGAATACATGCTTCTGTCACGTCACGTGACAAATGAACAAAGGACTCGGACCAGAGAAAGGACTCAGGAGGTGAACTAATCATTTCTGTTTCCTGTACAAAGCTCATGCGATTTTCACGTTACAAATAAACAAAAAGATGTTGCGCATGCGCGGCCAACACAAAATGATCAAATCAATCTCTGAGACAAGCTTTACAATACACAGCTTTACAATAAAAAACCCACTTGACTTGAATATATGTTTCAGCAAAGCCAGATGAGAGACACCAGCTTAATAAAGTCCTCCTCCTTAATTTTGACAAAACCCTAGGACCACAGGCAAGTTTTCTGATTCCATAGTAACTCTGGATGGCCTTTCTGTTTCATCATGTGCAGCAGTAAAAGACCTTGGTGTGATTATTGACTCCAGTTTTTCATTTGAAGCCCATGTAGATAATATTACTAGGATAGCCTTCTTTCACCTCAGAAATATTGCTAAGATAAGAAATATAATGTCACACAAGATGCGGAAAAACTTGTCCATGCTTTTGCTACCTCTAGATAAGACTATTGCAATGCCTTGCTGTCATTTTGATGAACTGTGCAGGAAATTTATGCTTGAGATACAACTATATTTGGATTACGACATTTATTTTCCAAGAAAAAGTGTCTTTCAAACACTTGCAGTATCTCCAGTGCTATCTCCATTGCATTCGGCTGATTGAGTGCACGATTGCGTGGTATTTCCAGCATTTAGCCTACTGGGTGCACATATGCAATAGTATGACCCATTTTAGGGGAGGTCAAATTTATATTAACATTTTCTTTTCACATACACTGAGCAATGTGAACTATTTTTCACTATTGAAACTTAGTAGTATGTGAAAGACCCCCCACTACATCTTGTTTTGATGTTCTTCAGGGGGGATCAAGCCTTAGGGGGGGTCAGACCCCCACCCTGTAATTCGCACCTTGCCTTCACTCCTGCCCTGTGGTGGTTGTTGGTGATGTCACTGGCTGTTTTTTTTTTTTTTTTGTTTTTTTTTTTGGGGGGGGGGGGGGGGGGGGGGGTTCACAGCTCTCACAATGATTTTATCATCAACGGCTGTTCAATGTCTGGTTGTTAGTATACCACTATTTTCTTTCTTTTTCAGGACATTCCAAATTGTTATATTGGCTGTGCCCAATGTTTGTGCAATGGCTCTGATAGATTTTCCCTCTTTGCTCACCTTCAAAATGGCTTGTTTTCTCCCATAGACAGCTCTCTGATGTTCATGGTGGTTTATCCTTTTTCACAACAAATGCAGTCTTCACAGGTGAAACCCAGGACTCAAACCAAAAGTAGACATTCAGAGCTAATAACTGCGTAAACAATCAATCTAACAGGGCACACTTGGGCAACAAGATACATCTGTCTGTCACGTGTTCCAATATTTTTGATCACTGGAAAAATGGGTGGGTTCAACCAATGAAAGCTGAAATTCTGTTCTAACATCTCATATTCATCTTTTGAAAAACTGAAATGTCCAGTGTATAGGAAAGAAATGCTTTGGGTTCATTCTGACTCCACTGAATCTGAGGTGCTTTTTATGTGTGCCTTACTTATTACTTATTGGAATAAAAACATATTTCTCACCATGTTTTAAGAAGTCTTTTTCCCTTTACAGTGAACACTGAAATGTGTACTTTTATTACTCTTAATCTACAAAATTCAATTAGCTGAATTTAAGCAATTAGGATCTTAAACATGTACAGCATGAATGGAATATTCATACATGAACATTATGTTTGTGAATTACATATCCAAGAAACTGGATATAAAGAGATAAAAATAGTTGAGAAGCCTGTTGAAAGAGCTCTGGATATAGGAGTAAGTTAGGCATATACTGGGAGCCAGGGCATCTGCTAAATGCCATAAATGTAAATGTAATGTAAATGTGATGAGTTGCATGGAAAAGCATTTCCCTGAAGCTTTTTCAGGCCACTCACATGCTTGTTCAGTGCCTTGTCATTTCAAGACTGGACTACTGCAACTTGGTCCTGGCAGGTCTGCCTCTGCATGCCATTTGACCTCTGCAACTGATCCAGAATGCAGCTGCCCAACTTCTTTTCAACCTTCCTAAGTTCTCTCACATCACCCCATTGCTACGCTCCCTCCACTGGCTTCCTGTAGCTGCTGCATCAAAGCCAAAAATGGACCAGCACCCAGCTACCTTAAAGCACTTATCACACACCGCACTGCACCATGCTCCCTCTGATCCTCTAGCGTTCCTCTGGTTCCGCTCAAGATTTCTTCCTCATATCTTCTCAGGGAGTTTTTCATTGTCACCATCACATATAAAATACTGCTATTGACCTATAAAGCACTAAATGGCTTCATGCCACAGTACCTAAACGAACTTTTTGTCTTTTATGATCTGCCATGCCTACTTCGATCAAAAGGTGCAGGCTATTTGTTGGTACCTGGAATAGTGAAGGCTACAGCAGGGGGAAGAGCTTTCTCTTACAAAGCCCCACAGTTATGGAACAGCCTTCCAATTAGTGTTCGGGACTCAGACACAGTCTCAGTGTTTAAGTCCAGGCTCAAAACATATTTGTTTAGTCAAGCTTTTTGTAAATAGTTTTTTCCTTAGGTAAAGGAGCAGATATAGAGGCTCACAGGCATAGTGTGTTGTGGTGAACTGGGATGTTTGGATGCTGTCGCCCCTCCACTTTCACACGTTCACCCAGGTTTGTTGATGGTGGAGTGGCTGGCCGCCTTATGTCCCAGGGAGCCCTCATGTCTGTGTTACCTTCTGGCTCTCCCTTTCAATTATGATGTCATAGCTAGTCTTACCGGAGTCCCTGCTTTCACTCAGAGTACATTGTACTTAACCATTACGGGACAGTAAGCATACCTAATAATCTCTCTCTCTCTCTCTCATTCTCTCTCTTTCTGTCAAGCTACCCCTGAAATGCCAGTGATCCCGACCCCTTCTGCTCTCCGGACCTGCCTGATCCATCCTGATGCCCTTCTTCTGTTTGGAGTTCTCATCAATTGGATGTCACATGCTGCTGCTGAGGCCCCACACAGTGCAGCCTAAAGATCATTGAGATTACTGAGGATGGTACCACTTAAAAGCCATAAAGATGGCTTTGGACCTCAATTCATATGAACAGTTATGCTATGATGGTTGGGACTACAATTGCCACAAACAGTTTTACACTCAAGTCTCCATCAGTGAACAGTGGAGAAGTTCAACAAAACAGTTTTCATGTAAAAACTGTAATGAATTTTCCTGGTTACACAACTGCACTATTTGACCATGTAGCATTAGCACATTTATAGAAGGGATTTATTTATTTATAATTATACTATCCAGTGTTGTTATGGAACCGGAAGGAGGGAAGCAGGATGCACTCACAGGGGAAATAGGCAGTTTATTAGGAACAGTCCAAAATAATAGAACATTCAAAAGAAATGGGACAGTCTAACAAAAATCAAAAAATAAACAAGACAATATTCCAAAAAACGATAGAGCAGTAATTCCAAAAGGCTAGTCAATAATCCAAACACTCACAAGGAAAAAATCCAGGAAGTCACGAGACAATAATCTGAAATCTACGGAACGCAAGGAAAACAAAAACATGGAGAAATCTTCCAAGAAGTGACGAGGCAATAATCCAAGAACCAGGGAACACCTGGTAAACAAAAATATAGATAAATCTACGATTCTTTTGCTTCGTCGCTACTTTTCATTTTCATTATTAACATCGTTACTTTCAGTTACGTTTAGCTAATACTCCGCCATGAAGCGGACACAAACAGGGGCTTAAGTAACATGGGTAATCCATAGCAAACAAGATCAAACACACCACATCTGGAAACAATAATCAAACAATAAAAGGAGAACCAATGACAGAACATGGGAGGAAACATGACGTGAACCAAAACCAACGGACCAATAGGGAAGCAGGGGCAGAGACATGACGTAAAACAAAAACAAAAGAGCACATGGCAAAGTAAACAAAACCAGAGTTCATGAATGAGTCCGGAGGGTTTATATGAATAGCGCTGGAATGCTCTCAGTGGAATGCGGAACTGCGCTACTCCGCTAGCCTCCGCTAGCAGCGTAGCGAGGGGGAGATTCTAACAGGTGTCACCCAGATGAGGAGGTTTCTTCCTCATATCGTCTCAGGGAGTTTTTCCTCACCACCGTCGCCTCTGGCTGCTCATTAGGGATAAATTCATACATTTAAAATCTATATCCTGAGTTTATATATTTCTGTAAAGCTGCTTTGGGACAATGTCCATTGTTAAAAGCGCTATACAAATAAAACCGAATTAAATTGAATTGAACACATTATGCCATTTAGACGGGGCTGATGTGTATATCTGCATCCAGGAGGACTGGCTTCATTTAGTGCTATGTACTTATTTGGTTTAATCCATGTTTCTGTTACACACATTATATTAAACTCCTGATCGGTAATGGTTTCATTAACAATAAGTGCTTTAGACGCAAGAGATCTAACAGTCCGAGCGTCAGATCAAACTTGTCTGGTCCCTGGCCTCTGGATTGTGAACAGTTAACTAGACCTGTTCTGAGACTATGTGCTATGCTGCAAGAAATGAGAGCAGCACCTTCCCGAGTGGGATGGATACCATCCCGCCCTAACAGGCCAGCCTTGCCCTCAAAACTACTCCAATTATCCACATTATTTTCAGAGCACCACCTAGACATCCAGCAGTTCAGTAAGCTACATTACCATGCCGCATTGGGATGGGGCCAGAGCATATTACTGCATCAGACATAGCCTTCGCTAATTTACACACCTCTACAACGTTACTCTTAGTAACCTCAGACTGACGAAGGCGTATATCATTAGCTCCTACATGAATAACTATCTTTGAAAACCTGTGCTTGCCTAAGACCGTAAGATTACCTGCTATGTCCGGCGCCCTGGCTCCCGGTATACACCTAACCAAAGCTGGTGGAGCCCCTAAAGGCCTAGCTAACTACACCTGCCTTAAGATAGTGTTTAACGTAATGAACTCCGCTTGCTGAGTTGCTGAGAAAGCAAAAGCATTCTTCGAAAAAAAATGAAAATACGGCAGAACGGAAAGTGAAACTACAACAAATGGAAATGATAGTGCAAAATTATTAATGAAAAAGAAATGAACAGTATAATTTAAACTCCGATACAAGCAACAAGCCCCAGGCAAATGATTCGAAAACAGGAACTACCAGGAACATATGGCTTGCTCATTAGGGAGAAATTTAACATTTTAATTTTAATTTTATATCCGGATTTCTTTAAAACTGCTTTGTGACAATGTCCATTTTTAAAGGGATATATAAATAAAATTGTATTAAATTGACAAGTACAGTACCTAAAACAAAAATTTAATTGTTTGCTTCACACTCTGAGGAGCCTTCAGTACCGCTACAAAATCAGTAACAGTCAGTAAAAAAAAGATCTACAGTAAACCAGGCTTGAACTTGTCTATCTAAATCAAATGTGATTTCATGCATGTCTATTAAAATACCACGGTCAGTCTTGTAAAATGCTGCATTCCAACAGCACCAAAACAGAAAGTAATCTACAATCTGAGGCAAGAGTAGTTCATCGACCTGTAGCCAGCACTGATTGTGAAGTACACTTTGCTTGTGTATTTCAAAACAGAGCAGTTGTACAAGAGACTTCACAACATTTTATGCGTCATACATAGATTGGATGGTATTTGTTGTTATACACATATCATTTAAAAGGGACAGTTTTTGGACTGAGAATTCCTTGATCATGCATATTTGTGGGTCTGTTTAAAAGACTTCTATTTTAAGAATGCCATAATATTGTGATGTTAATTATAAATATTGGTAGTTTCTTACAAAAGAGTTTTCATTAAAAACAGTATTAAATTTTATGTCTCCTGAGGCGAGACATTTACTTAAAATGTCCAATTGATGACAGCTTAGGTGTTTTTAAAGTATTTTTTAAGTATTAAAGTTTTCTCCTGAGAACTTTTACTTATACTTAAACATGGGACATGAAATCAAAGGACAATCTGTATTTATTACTTTGTTGTTATAGTACTGTAGTAATTGGCAATACTGACAGCACTCAATGATTGTATATGAATATGATGAAAGCATGAAGTTTGTGACAGATAATAAAGTAAAAATACACAACCTAAACTGAAGAACACTCAGAGTACATTAACAAAACATTTATATGTACAAAAGAAATTTGCAAGGAAAGTGAAATATAATTAAATATAAAGGTGCTATGTAGAGTTCATAAAGGGGTTGTTGTTACATAAATGACTGTATGATGATCACCAACAGTGGTTGCACCACTAAATACAGGTATTTTTAAATGACTAAATTATTACAAAAAGAGCAAGCGTTTTAAACAAAACACATTATTCAAATGTAGAGTTCCTCGGAGCTCTATGGCGCGACTGCTGATTTACTTAAATAATATTTTGTTTATAATTGATTATAAACACACTAATCAAGTGCTTTCCCAAGAGAGCATCTGTACACTTATAACCAACATCAAATATCTATAAATTATCTATGCACGGATAATCTACTTTGGTACGTCTTGGTCTTATTACATTAACAACGGAAGCATTGAGTTCTAATCCATTTTTGATGGAATGTACTTTAACATAAATGAATGAATGATGAGTTGAGATTAAATATCTATGAATATCTATCATATCCATGGCCAGACAAAGACGCCTTTCTAAGACTTTTTTTGGTCTGTCTAAGATTTTTTTTAAATGCAGTGCAGTAGACACAAAGTATACACTGGTCAGACAATAGACAATGAAAAGCATTTATAATTCCCTAGATGGTTTCTTTAATAAAGAGCTATGCTTCAACTAAACACCCTTCATTTTCAGTTACAGACCATTTTCTATTAATGACCATAGTCACATAAAAATCTGTTCTTTTATTTGTGTGGTAACAACATGCTCATGCTTATTTAGTATTAAATTTTCTGAATTGTTAACGTTTTCCACTAGTTTATCATATATTAATTGTTATATAGAGATTTCTACTGTATACCCATAAGTAAGCCTAAGTGCAAAGCGTGGGAAATGTCTGTGAGAAACACAGCCAATTTGTTTTAAAGAGGGTGGATCAGCTTCATTGTGTTCCAGGTAAATTGGTTATTTGCTTTAATTGGTAGTGAATTCCTGAAGTGACATTAAAAAAAAAAAAAAAAAAAAACTGAGCTGGCTATAAATATCTGACAAACTACAGATAAAATTCAGAGGAAGTTTGTTAGGACTGTGAGGCTCAACCACAAAACTTTTATAGTCACCTTTACTGAACTCATTTATTTGTGAGAACAACACACCAGGTGAGATGACTCTAGCTATTTCTATTATTACTGACACTAATAATATCACAATGTGATTGATCTTCTGGTTTGAACAATGTGATTGATCTTATGGTATGTGTCATATAATGGAGATGAAGGCAGATGCAAGTGCAGTTTAGTGTTTAATGAAAAAACAAACACAGACAACGTAAACTTTGACACAGAAAAACATGAACTAGAATGATCTCAATGCTGAAAATATACATGGACTAAAGAACATAATGAAACCACTTTACAGCAATGGAAGACAAAAGCTAGACAAGAGGTGCAAGATGTGACAAATACTATTGCTCATTAACAAAAATATGACACAGATGCAGGAGATTATGTGATGCAGTGGCTGACAGGAAATGTAGACAAGTGCCGATTCTGGCTTAAACCTGACAGTATGAAACATTTAATAATAGTAATTATATGACAGATCTTTCTCATTGTAATTTTTGACAGCTATGGAGGGCAAAATCGTTGAAATGGCAGCCCTAGGAAGGGCTTTGCATCCTGGCATGTTGTATGACTGCCGCAGTGATTCTGTCATTCCAGGTAAACACCTAACCCTAACCCTACAGTCTTTAACATTACCCAATCCAAGTATTAAGTTACTGCTAAATAAATGCAAACTCACTGACTGCATAGTAATGCACTTATAATTTGTTCCATTTTAACATTATTAAAGCTCATATTAAAAATAAATCACCCAATTCACTGGTAAAAACAATGTTGCACATGGTCAAAAACAAACATGGTCAAGTATTAATTGTCGAAATGTCATGATTGCTGATGAAATATAACATTTGTACCATAATGGAGAAGTGCAGGCTTCTAGTAATTTTTTTTCTAGTTTTTTTTTTAATTAATTAATCAATCAATCAATCAATCAATTAATGAATTTTTTTTATTTTAGCTATTCACAAGGACAGTGGGATAGTGTTCCTGTACCTCAATACTATCCTGTAGACATGTTCATGTAATGTAATGTAATCAATTAATTAATTAATTATCAAATAATGAACTAAATAAATAAATAATGTCAAACATAAATTCTACCCAAGCCACATCATTATTTTGTGAGACCCCAAAGGGCTGTAATATAAGGGTATTTAGTTATTTATTTTATTTATTTAACATATTCTATTGATTAATATCAATAACCTAGGCTCTGTAATTAGAATAAAATGTTAGGAAAAAGAAGAGCTGCAGAAAATTTGCACTATTTTGTGATAACCATTATTGTACTGATTACATATTTTAATGAATGCATTCCTTTCATTGGTGTATAGCTGTTTGAAAGATAGATAGCTCAACTATAAGCATAGAGATGTTAAGGTGAGAGCAACTGAAGTAGCCTGCTGGAGGTTTACGGCAGTAAGAGAAAAAGAAAAGTAGGTCAGAATTTATAAGATGAATGTCAAGATTGTTTGACAGTAGATTGTGTCTTTAAAATGATCGTCAAAACAATCATAATTTTATTTATTATATCTTCTCATCATACCGAAAGTAATGTAATATATTGATGTACCCAGCACCCCTCTAAATTTGGCCCCGCTGGTAGTCCTGGGATTTAAAGTTATAATTTTCTCAATTATCCCCATATATCATATAAAGTTTAGTTAGTCAGAGAGGTTATTTTTATTCATGTTGGTCAGCAGCAGGTGTGTAATAAAATGACATTCAGTATGTTCGGTATGTTATTTTGCAGCTGAAGCAATTTATAAAAAAAAAAACTTTGAGGAATATAGTGCATTCATTGTGGAACATGTATTACTGTGCCAGAAATGGAGCATAATAATATTGCTTATTATTACTAAATACAGAACTATTTGGGCACAGTGATCAACAGTGCTAACTTAATGTCTGGTAGGCTTTAAATTCACACTCTTCTGAATGGAAACTAGTAAAATATGACAATTTATTTTAAAGACATGTTGCGTGACAGAAGTATCAGTTGCAGTCTTTCAATATTTTCAGGTATTTCTCTGTGGGATAATGAAACAATAAAGAAGGGTGTGGATTCACGTCGTCAGCCCAAGACAGATCTGAAGTTCACTGCTTCTGATTCTCTCAGTGAGAAAGCCAAACTTCTAGATGTGAGCGCCTCCCTTACAGCTAGCATCCTGGGTGGTTTAGTGGATGTTGGCGGCTCAGCCCGGTTCTTACGTGATAACAAATCCTCAACACGTCAGAGCCGGGTTTCTCTGCAGTACAGCCAGACAACAAGATATGACCAATTTACTATGGACCGCAATATCACCTACCCAAAGGTGTTTGAGGATGGAACTGCCACACATGTTGTTACTGCTGTACTGTATGGAGCTCAGGCTTTCATGGTGTTTGATCTAACAGCCAATGAGAATGAGGACAAAGAAGAAATGGAGGGAATCTTGAATGTAATGGTCAGAAATATTCCTTTTATTGATATTGAGGGAGCTGGAGGTCTAAAAATGAGTGACGGTGAAAAAAAATTAGCTGACAATATTAGTTGTACATTTTATGGTGACTATGAACTTGAGCAGAACCCCACCACATACACGGAGGCCCTCCAGCTGTACAAAGAGCTTCCATCCCTGCTGAGGAAGCGGGAGAATGATGCAGTACCAATGAAGGTTTGGCTTTATCCCCTTGCACTACTGAGTAAAAAAGCAGCTACGCTAGAGAATGAAATTCGTAAGACATTGATCACTAAAGCAGAAACTCTATTAGAGGAACTGGGAATTGCAGAGACTCAATGCAATGACCTGATTACAAACACAACAGTAAATGATTTCCAGGATGTGAGACGAAGGGTGAAGACATTGCAGGCGTTGCTAGAAGCCTACAAGGTGATTTTTCTAAAAGCACTGCGTAGGCTCATTCCTGCTATCCGGGGTGGAAAGGAGCAGGAGCAGGCACTAGCAGACATCATAACCATCCATCAGAAGTCTCCCTTTAGAGCTGAGAAGATGAATCAGTGGTTTGAGAACAATCAGAGTGAATTACATCTGCTGAAGCTCTATACTCAGCAACTGAGTGGTGTCCCTGTTGTAAAATACTCAGCTCTGTTGAGCAACATTCTCATAGACCCCACCGTTGATACTGTAGTGTGCTTCTCCTTCACCTCTCTGAAATATGAAGACGCATATTTGTCCATTCTAACAAAACTTTTGAAAGTGGATGAGTTTGAAAATCTGGTAACAGTTCCAGAGTCAAGTGAACAATTGTGGTTCCACAATCATGAATTAAGTGAGAAGATGAAAGACAATCTTTTTCTCTTCAGAAGTTTTTTCCAGGCTAATAAAGATGACACACAAATCAGGTTTGTCATTGTGTCAGTCTCTGACCCCTCCAATCCTGGAATCTCCACCCGTCTTTATAGAAAAGGGAAAATGGTGGAAAGCGCTTTTCAACCCGTGTCCAAACCACCTGCACCCAAGGTGGACATTCAGGACCGAAATATGATCCTGAAGCTGCAGAAGTCCCCAACTGGATCGACAGTGCGGTTCAGAGTGGAATACAGGATAACAGAAACCACTGATTCAGAAGCTGATGTGGAAAAATGGGAAGTCACAGAGACTCCAGATGCTCAGGAGAACTTCACACTGACTGGAGTTAAGCCTGCAAACCAATATTGGGTTCAGTACAGAGCTATTAGTGAAGTTGGAGTGAGTGAAGCCAGCGACTCTGTCCTCTTCTTTCGCCAAGGAAAATTAAAATTTTCTTTGGGCCAGAATTGGGTCAGTTAACTTTTTACATTTGTACTAATTTCTTTTCATGCATGTATGATTTTTTACCATTAATTTTCTAGTAAATTGGAGAGTTTTGCAAAATGTAAGGAAACCATGTTTTGATTCAAATATCATCCTACTGAAATTATAATAATGATAAAAAATTAAATAATGTGGTTTTAATTCTATATATTAAAATATATTCTGCGTAGTGCAAGTAAGTTAAGTATATGAACAATATATAAGTAAAATGTTTTATTATACATATTACGGATTTGGAGAAAAATACAGATAAAATAATAAAGCTGAAAATGTGCATATTTGCATATAAAATGCACCATTTTTTCTTTACAGAACTGGAGCTATTTTTCCATTATTAATGAACTACGGACTCAAATGTTGAGTAACTTGTGCACTTCACGGTGGAGTCCCTCAAACATCCAGTCAGAGGTCACAAATTTATTGAACAACCCTGTGAGTAAAAACATTTATAGTGAGGCTCAAGAGTGCAGTAAATGTAATGATACCCCTGCATTGTATCCCCACGATGTCCCTTTTATTGTGGTTTTGAAGAATTAAAATTAGCATTATCATAAAATATAATGGATACTAATTAGACTAACTTATATTTAAACAGTGTTTTAAAACTATATGTTAATTAAAATATAAATTTCATTAATTATATATTTCATTATCTCAGTCATGATTTTAAACAATCTCTTTCCAAGTTGAAGAGTGTAGGTAACATGATTGAACATAAAATGTGCAAACTTTTCCTACTGTAAACTTACTGACAGAATTGTGAACTCAGTCAGCTCAGAATTGAGTACAGTCAGGACTCTAGCAAACTGTTTTACAAGTGGCTTTTTTTGATGATTATATGTCAGAAGGATAGGGTTGAATTATCACATGCCGTGTAAGACTTACAGATAATTTAATAGCCCTTTTCATGAAGTAATTGATATACAGGATGTAAATAGATGGCAGGTCACATTCAATTATTTTAGTCATTGTTTAAAATATTTTATTTTTTGAGAGACTCTGTTTTGCCATACCAAATTGTGATAGCAATTTTCAACAATTTGGACGATTGCTGAGTAAAATTGTATTAGCAGCTTCTTCCTAACTATACTTCTTCAGTTATTCTTCTTCAGTAGAATGTGTTGTGCTTTCTTGAGGTAACTGGTGTTTAAATCTCATTGATACTTGCTGATGTGTGTGCTGAGGAATGTAATGAATTTGCAGTGTGCATTTCAATGCTTCCCAGACAGCAACGAATGCCTGCCTAATTGACAATTTCTGTGCTATGATGGAGTCTAAATCCAGAATGAAACTCCTCATATATGTTGTTTCCATTCATATGGGATCTATGGCTTCTTATGGTTCTTTGCTTACTCACCACAGAAACTTCCCATTGTGGTTGACATCCCTGGTGGGCTAAAAACAGGAATGGCTTTGTGTATCCAAGGGGTTGTTAATGAAAGGGATGAATGGTATGTATACATAGCACACACACACACACACACACACACACACACACACACACACACACACACACCTCACCACATATCCTGCAGTACTGTATTTCACTGTGCAGTCTCATTGACCATGTGCTTGATAGATGATATCAACTTTACTTTTCTTTACAGCTTTTTCTTTAGTCATAGAACTGGGATCAATAAGGGTGATACCATCGCGTTTGCTTTGATACTTGAGCCCAATTTTTCTTTTGAGTGTAACATGTTCACGAATCAAAAGAGGGAGAAAATAAAACGTTATGCTGGGTGCTCTTTATCCAAAGGCTCACACTTTGTTTTCTTCATTGTCATCACTAAAGAAGCCTATGAGGTATGGAGATTTAAAAAATAAGTCGAGAAATTCAAGTAAATAATGTAAGCAATTAACAAAATTAATTAATTAATTAAATAAATAAATTAATTAATTAAATTAAATTAACAAATCTTTTCTCTTCAGGTATATTTGGATGGCCGGAGGTACTGCTTGTTCAAGCACAGTATACCAGTGGAGAAAGTGAAGTTACTTCACGTGAAAGGAAATGTCATTATAAACAGCGTTGGTTATGTTTCGGTAAGTCAGATAGCTAAAGGCTCCTGTTTTATTGTCCAACAAAAAAAAACTTAATGTAAAAACTGTAATGAATTTTTCTGGTTTCACAACTGCACTATTTGATCATGTAGTATTAGTACATTTATAGAAGGAATTTATTCATTTATAATCGCACTATCCGGTGTCACCCAGATGAGGATGGGTTCACTTTTGAGTCTGGTTCCTCTCAAGGTTTCTTCCTCATATTGTCTCAGAGAGTTTTTCCTCACCACCGTCACCTCTGGCTGCTCATTAAATAAATTAATACATTTAAAACCTATATTCTGAATATATTTATATATTTCTGTAAAGTTGCTTTGGGACAATGCCCATTGTTAAAAGCGCTATACAAATACAACTGAATTTATTTGAATTTGCTATTTCAAATAGTGCATAGAATACTTTTACATGTGCAGGGTTTCTGTTTGATCAAACTTTTTAAACATCTGTATTAAGTGTTAACATCCTATGGATATTTTTCATTAATAAGCACTCTTCATTCTTTTCCTTCTCCCCAGAACTGGAGTGCATCTACCTTTGGTAAAGAACAACGTTCTGGCATATCACACTGGGAGCTTTCTAACATCCAATCAGATGTGAAATATCCACTCTGTAAACCTGTGAGTAAAAAGCACTTCAAAACTAGTTTAGAAATGCAAAATGCTCATTATCATGTGAAGATCCATTAAATGTAAACAATAAAGCTACAACAAAGAAACATTACAAGACTATGATTAGAAATACTTAATGGCCTTCACAATATTTATGATTCTAACAGAACCAGCCCTATTTGTACCCAATCCCTGGAGGATTAAAACCTGGATTGATGTTGTTCTTCCAAGGGGTAGTTCCTTTAGGTTCCGAAGGGTATGCTCTTAAAATACTGCACACAAAAAACCTTCACTGTAACACAGAAGCAAAAGCAAACAAATAAACAAAGAATATCAAACACAATATAAAATATAAAGCACATTAATTCAAAGGTTTTTGATACACTCGTGCACAGCTATTAACAGAAATATACGTTTTCTTTCATATACTGAAATGTGCATATCCTTTGCAGCTTTGAAATAAATCAAAAGGCTGGGCCACATGAAGATGATGAAAACATCTTCCACTTCAAGACTTGCCTATCAAGTGTGGTCTGTAATTCCTTCAGTAAAACTGGATGGGAGAAACCAGAATTGATAGAGGATCCCATATTTGCTGAAGGGGAAGCCTTTGATATCTTCATGCTTACTGAACAATCAATCTATGATGTGAGTTTAAAGAAGCAAAATGAGTTGATAAAAATGTTAATTAAATAAAGACAGTAACATTATATTAAATCTTTTCTTTTACCTGTTTAGGTAGTTGTAAATGGACGCCGATTTTGTAAGTTCAAAGAACGTACATCAATGAGAAATGTGTCCATAATTGAAATTACTGGAAATGTCTTCATGAACACATTTGCCATTATTCAAGTAAGCCATTGTCATATGAAACAATTAATTATCTGACTGCTGTGAATTGAGTGTGTGCTAATGTTAGCAAGAAATACTGTTTAATTTGATATATACATCCTTTTTATTGTGAGAAAGCAATGTTGTAAGAATAGCATATCATTAAAATGTAATCAAATTAAGGTATTTCCAATTAAAATGTTAACTATAGTACAGTAATACATTTATTATTATTTTTTTAAAGTATTGTCTACTTTAAGAGTTCTCATATAATATTAGTGCTTGAAGCCTTTTTTTTTATTAGAACTTGTGTTTTTTTCCCCGTCAGGTGGATAATGCTAATCTGACCCTTGACATTTCAGCTCTTATGTGAGGCCACTATAATCACCAGGAGTCTTGAGCTTGACCTTGTTTTTTTCTTCTTTGTGTGTATTGGTTTGTGCAAGTGACCCAACGGCGGTGACGTTTAGTGGTCACATAAGCATTCATAAAATTCTGTGCTTATCGCTTTTAAAGTATTATATGATTATTATATTATATGATATTTTATTGTAAACAGTATGCTGATGATAAATTAAAGTGTGGTTGATTTGTGTTAATCTTTATTAATGTCTCTAGCATGGTGGAAGGACAGATGTCTGTGGGTCATTTTGTTAGATAATAAAATAATTATGTAATATAATGGAAACCTTATCCTGGAAACCTTTGACCAAACAAAGTCCAAAAGAATGAATGCAGATGTTAACACTTTAAAACAATCTATATTTAGTGATTCTTGAGTATATTGAGTGAGTCATATATTGTCAGATTTGTATTATATTCTATATTCTGAGATTTGCAGGACGTAAAATCCCATATTCCAGTGTAATAATTTGAAGAATTATTTAAAGAAACATATATAACATATACAAATATAGTGCCACATATTTGTAGCACCACAACATGAAATTTAGTGCTAAAGGAATGCTTTTTAGTTTACAGAAACTAGCATTTAATCCAAATTCATGACTCACTCTATCAGTTTGTTTCAGATCGAAAATATGTTTCCATTTCTTTTTGTCTTTAAATTAATCTTTACTTTACTGTTACATACTTTATTTCTTTAGCATTATATATGATTTTTTGCATGCTTATACACTATGCTATCATTTGCAGCCCCTGCTATCCAGGGGCAAAAAGATTTTGTGAGATGGAATTATCTGAATAAAGTTTGACAAGATAACAGAACTAGTTTTAAACTTTTATTTTTATGTGAAAGTATCTGTCAAGATTGGTTAATAATTCATATCAACATAATATTTTTGTAATTTCCTTGTAGATTGCCTAAATGCAAGTGCATTTTCCCACTCTGCATAGTCTCCTGCAATATAACTATTAAATGTGATATTCATGCTGTGCCTACAATTATAACAGTATATAAGCTGTAATACTTTAGTGTCACATAAAGAGGCTGTGATCGATCCAAGTACTTTAATAAGAACAGTTCGACAAATCCAAAAAATGCTGGACAGAATCGAGGTCACTAAACTGGCTTAAGTTAGGCGATCTACGAACAGGACAAACTGGGGCTATGTCCACATTAATCTGAATAAATTTGAAAATGCTGTTTTCACATTGTAGTGTGGACTTAGAAAATGGAGATCAAAAACAATTATGTATTTTTAATCATGTGATGCAGTCATGTGACCCATTCAACTCAAAACAAACAAGATGGTGGACAATGTTGTACTGCAGTTGGTGTGCCTGTGTAACCCCTCTATTCTTTCACAGCCTTTCTTCGGGAAGGAATACACGGACACAATTCATTGAGTTCATGCTGGCAGTGCAGCGAGTTTACTGAGAATACAGGCGAAACACCATTACAGATAAAAATGCTGTTATTCTGGGTTAGGATTAGAATAAATCCCTTCTATAACTGTGTACTACATGGTCAAATAGTGCAGTTGTGTAACCAGGAAATTCATTACAGTTTTCACATGAAGTCTGTTTTGTTGAACTTCTCCACTGTTCACTAACAGAGACTTGAGTGCAAAGCAGTTCTTGGCAATTGTAGTCCTAAGCCATCCTAGCAAAACTGTTCACATGAATTGTTGTCCAAAGCCATCTTCATGGTTTTTAAGTGGTACCATCCTCAGTAATCTCATTCATCTGCAGGCTGCACCGTGTGGGGCCATCCTCAGCAGCAGTGCAGCAGTCTGCACTTATATAGCGCCTTTTAACCTTAGCGGTTCTACAAAGCGCTTTACACTGTTTCTCATTCACCCACTCACATACACTCACACACCATGCAAGGCACTAGCCTGCCATCAGGAGCAACTTGGGGTTCAATGTCAAAAAGGCATTAGGATGGATCAGGCAGGTCCGGAGAGCAGAAGGGTTCAGGATCACTGGTATCTCAGGCGTATCATGTGTAGCTCAACAGAAAGATAGAGAGAGAGAGAGAGATTATTAGGTATGCTTATTGTCCCGTAATGGTTAAGGTACTTTGCGTGAGTGCAAGCAGGGACTCTGGCAAGACTAGCTATGACAGCATAACTAAAAGGGAGAGCCAGAAGGTAACACAGACATGAGGGCTCCCTGGGACATAAGGCAGCCAGCCACTCCACCATCAACAAACCTGGGTGAACGCGTGAGATTCGGGGGTGACAGCATCCAAACATTCCAGTTCACCACAACACTCTATGCCTGTGAGCCTCTAGATCTGCTCCTTTACCTAAAAAAACTATTCACAAAAAGCTTGACTAAACAAATATGTTTTGAGCCTGGACTTAAACACTGAGACTGTGTCTGAGTCCCGAACACTAATTGGAAGGCTGTTCCATAACTGTGGGGCTTTATAAGAGAAAGCTCTTCCCCCTGCTGTAGCCTTCACTATTTGAGGTACCAACAAATAGCCTGCACCTTTTGATCGAAGTAGGTGTGGGGGATCATAAAAGTACTGTGGCACGAGACCATTTAGTGCTTTATAAGTCAATAGTAGTATTTTATAATCAATGTGAAATTTCCCTGGGAGCCAATGCAGTATGGATAAGATAGGGGTGATGTGGTCATATCTTCTGGTTCTAGTGAGGACTCTTGCAGCTGCATTCTGGACTATCTGGAGTTTGTTTATGCTCCTACTGGAACATCCAGACAGTAAGGCATTACAATAATCCAACCTGGAGGTGACAAAACATGAACTAATTTTTCTGCATCGTGTAGTGACATTATATTTCTTATCTTAGCAATATTTCTAAGGTGAAAGAAGGCTATCCTAGTAATATTATCTACATGGGCATCAATTTAAAGACTGGACTCAATAATCACACCAAGGTCTTTTACTGCTGCACATGATGAAACTGAAAGGCCATCCAGAGTTACTATGGAATCAGAAAACTTACTTCTAGCTGCATGTGGTCCTAGTATAAGTACTTCTGTCTTGTCAGTATTAAGTAAGAGGAAGTTATTAACCGTCCAGTGTCTCATGTCCTTTACACATTCCTCAACTTTATTAAGCTGGTGTCTGTCATCTGATTTTGCTGAAACATACAACTGTGTGTCATCAGCATAACAGTGGAAGCTAATTCCATGTTCATGAATAATTTGACCCAGAGGTAACGTATATAAAAAAAAAGTAGTGGGCCTAAAACAGAACCTTGCGGAACACCAAACATTACCTCAGTATGCATAGAGAATTCACCATTTACATCTACAAACTGATAGCGATCAGTCAAATAACACCTGAGCCAGGAGAGGGCCCCTCCCTTAATGCCAACAACGTTTTCTAGTCTACCAAGGAGAATAGTATGATCAATTATATCAAAAGCTGCACTAAGGTCAAGCAACACAAGCATGGAGACACAACCCTGATCAGAGACCAGTAGAAGGTCATTTACCATTTTAACCAGTGCTGTCTCTGTGCTATGATGAGGTCTAAATCTTGACTGATACATTTCATGAATGTTATTCCTATGTAGGTATGAGCAGAGCTGCTGTGTTACAGCCTTTTCTAAGATCTTGGAGATAAAGGGGAAATTTGATATGACAGGGGTCGAGGTCAGGTTTTTTGCTACAACCAAAAGCCTTGTTTTACACAAACAAACCATTAAGGCCAAAACAATCAAATAATTCCTTTTTACCTTTCCTCACTTTGTACATTTTTTTTTTATTTAAAAAAATATATATTTCATGGTATGTCACCTGTAATCTACAATGCTACAATTCATGATGTTTTAATTGCATTTCAGAAAACATTCTGGATGCAGTAAACATATAGACCTTCCTGGAAAAGGCCAGACAAGCAATTCTGACTGCTTTAGGTCAGGGCATTGGGACAGCCATTAGTGGACTCAACTTCCCATCAAACACTGCAGCCTACAAATATGGCCACCATAGACTTCACTACCCAGAACACACACACACACACACACACACACACTTCCCTGCTCCCAATCACCCAGCTTCCAACACATCACACCTGGGTTCAATCAGTCTCACACTCACAAGCACACTACTTAAGGACTTTCATTCGTTTCACTCTTTTCAAAGTATATGCTCAGTTACCTTGTGTTGTTAGCAAGCCTTAAATATATTGTTTGCATTTACTGTTTTGATTCTGCTTTTACAAAAATGGTTTACTGACCACAAAACGAAGGTCCTGCCCTGGCCATCTCAGGCCCTTGACTTGAAACCCATAGAAAACCTGTGGGGTGAACTGAAGAGGAGAGTCCACCAGCATGGACCTCGAAATTTGAAGGATCTGGAGAGATTCTGTATGGAGGAATGGTCTCAGATCCCTTGCCATATATTCTCCAACCTCATCAGGCATTATAGGAGAAGACTTAGAGCTGTTATCTTGGCAAAGGGAGGTAGCACAAAGTATTGACTAAAAGGGTGCCAATAATTGTTGCACACCTATATTTAAGTTTTCCTTTCAGGATATTATGTTTATGTTGTGTCATTCTGACCAGAATGGTGTTGCTTGTCTCTCCCACATATTGGGCTCCACATTGTTTGCAGCTGATGAGGTAAACACAAAGATATTTCTTTTGGATAAACCTGTGTTTTGTTTGCAGTTGTTTGCTATCCATGAGAGCAGAGTATTCTTGTGAATTTTTTGAACAAAAGATCCAAAGGTTAAACAATAAAGACAAATTTCCACAGCCTTCTTTGCTTATATTTACCGAGGGGGCCAATATTAGTGGAGGGCATTGTGGTTTAAGAAAACTGTTACTTACAACTATATTTAGTGGTTTGAGTGTTGTTTTTGTTGTTAAATAAGAAATAAAAAAAGCAGAAGTTTATTTTTTATCAATAATAGTCTGTGTTTTATTTACAAATTTAAAAATTGTTTTATTTATTTTTTTATTAATTCAGGACAAAAGCAGACTCAGGAATTTTTTTTGTTTCATAAGAAGAGGAAAATATCCATCCTCAAATATGTACATTTTAGAAAAAGAGTGATAATGTTTTTGTATTGGACAAACAAAAGCAAAAATGGATGTTATCTTTAGTACCTTTACTGTCTTTAGTACTATTCTTTGGTGTTTGATTGGTACATTTTAATGGGTAAATTTAAAAGTACTTATTGAGATAATAGAATCTGGTAAGTGATGGGTGAATGAGAATTATCTGATATGTTACTGTACTTCATTGACATATGCATAAATGATAGGCCTGTGTCCTGTGTCTCTATGTGTATTGTATGTACATATAGATTATGAAGTAATTCAGAGATCAAATGTAACTTGCTGGTTTAAGTTGTTCTTTTTACAGTCCATGAAGGTGAGTGTTTGAAACTTGTCTGTCCCCAATGTTGAGTTTACATTTGTAATTGAACCATCTCTTCTTTATACCAACCAGTGTTGTGTGCAGATTTTACCGAGTTATTATTCTGTATTTTTAATTTTTTTTTGCAGAGGGAGCCAGGGTGCAGAGAGTGCCTTCAGATGCATGATCATTCACATATATGTGATCATACACACAAATACCATCATACACATGTACACCACACACACACACACAGCTTTCATATTTCTGTAGTTTTATGCTTCCACTGGCTGATGGCAATCTTTTTGTTAGGTACTATCTCCCTCAACATGTAGAGATTAATGTAAGTTTTACTGCCTGTCATCAAGTATCTAGGGTGTTTTCATGGAGTTATGTTTGTTCTCTGTACGCTCCACAGCAGAATGCCAGTGAGTCAGAGACTCATCGGCCGGGGCAGTCCATGCACCATCCATACCAGAAAGAGGTACTATATGTGTTTTAACAATGAAAGTCGGCTGGAATACTGGCCTGCTGGACCAGGCCATGTACTACGCATACTAGCACATCAGTGGTTTAGGGTTAGGATTAGGGTTGGGGATAGGGACTAGGGTTAGGATTAGGGGTTGGGGTTAGGTTAGGTTTAGGGTTTGGGTTAGGGTTGGGGATAGGATTTAGGGTTGGGAATAGGATTAGGGTTGGGGATAGGGACTAGGGTTAGGATTAGGGGTTAGGGTTAGGTTTAGGGATGGGGTTAGGGTTGGGGATAGGAATTAGGGTTGGGAATAGGGTTAGGGCTGGGGTTAGGGTTAGGTTCGGTTTAGGGATGGGGTTAGGGATTAGGGTTAGGGTTAGGGTTAGGGTCGGGGTCGGGGTCAGGGTTAGGGTTAGGTTTAGGGGTTAGGGTTAGGGGTTAGGGTTAGGGTTGGGGTTGGGGTTGGGATTAGGGTTAGGGTTAGGGGTTAGGGTTAGGGTTAGGGGTTAGGGTTAGGTTTTTGTGTTTACAATGACTCCCCCCGTCACAGTCCGGAAACTGCTAGGTTGAATAGGGAGCCAAGGGAAGTGCACTGGCCGGCGCCTGTTAAGCACTGCTATAGCTCAGTTCGTTATTGTCTTTTTGTGAGTTGCCCGTATTGGGTTTTGGTTGAAGTACTTTTTTGGCACCCTTTTCAGCATTGGTCAGGGTTAGGGTTAGGGTTAGGGTTACGGTTGGGGTTGGGGTTGGGGTTAGGGTTAGGGTTAGGGGTTAGGGTTAGGGTTAGGGGTTAGGGTTAGGTTTTGTGTTTACAATGACCCCCCCCGTCACAGTCCGGAAACTGCTAGGTTAGGGTTAGGGTTAGGTTTAGGGTAAGGGTTAGTAGTTAGGGTTAGGGCTTAGGGTTAGGGGATTAAGGTTGGGATTAGGTTTAGGGTAAGGGTTAGCGGTTAGGGTTAGGGATTAGGATTAGGGTTAGGGCCTGAGGTTAGGGTTAGGGGATTAAATTTAGGGTAAGAGTTAGCGGTTAGGGTTAGGGCTTAGGGTTAGGATTAGGGGATTAGGGTTAGGATTAGGGGATTAGGGTTAGGATTAGGGCTTGAGGTTAGGGTTAGGGCTTGAGGTTAGGGTTAGGGTTAGGGTTAGGGTTAGGGTTAGGGTTAGGGTCAGGGTCAGGGTCAGGGTCAGGGTTAGGTTTAGGGTAAGGGTTAGCGGTTAGGGTTAGGGATTAGGGTTAGGATTAGGGGATTAAGGTTAGGTTTAGCGATTAGGGTTAGGGATTAGGATTAGGGTTAGGGGTTTAAGGTTAGGATTAGGGTTAGGGCCTGAGGTTAGGGTTAGGGGATTAAGTTTAGGGTAAGAGTTAGCGGTTAGGGTTAGGGCTTAGGGTTAGGATTAGGGGATTAGGGTTAGGATTAGGGGATTAGGGTTAGGATTAGGGCTTGAGGTTAGGGTTAGGGCTTGAGGTTAGGGTTAGGGGATTAAGGTTAGGATTAGGTTTAGGGTAAGGGTTAGCGGTTAGGGTTAGGGCTTAGGGTTAGGATTAGGGGATTAAGGCTAGGATTAGGGTTAGGGAGTTGAGGTTAGGATTAGGGTTAGGGGATTGAGGTTAGGGTTAGGGGTTGAGATTAGGGTTAGGGGGTGTTTTAGGAGGGTGCGCGCTAACCCATGCGCACAGGCCATCAATGTCGCTCACTCAACTGCATTCACTTGTCATTCAGGCCTTGGGGGTATATAGTGCCCAATTTACTAATCCAAATTCTCTCTGCTCTTTTTCTCTGGGGTACGGACCACTGCGGGTCGGCCTGCAGGACCGTGACCCGGAAGGATTCCCATCCGTGCTGAAGGAAATGTTGGACCAGGTAAGTATTTTTTTCTTTTCCTTTCAGGATATTGTGTTTGTGTTGTGTCATTCTGACCAGAATGGTGTTGCTCGTCTCTCCCACATATTGGGCTCCACATTGTTTGCAGCTGATGAGGTACACGCAGTTTTTGCTGTGTACCGTGCCCGATCGGTGAGTATTGAAAACCTCTTTTGTGAGTTTGTTTTGTACATACTCGTACTGTTCCAAATATTGACCGTGATGCTTGGGTTTTGTGTCGTGAAGGGGATGAAGTTTGGCTCTAATGAGGTGGTCCTGTAGACTTTTGTTTTTCCTGTATGCTGCAATAACTTTGTGGTCCTTAAATAATTGTGTTTGTCCCAATATGTGCTGGAAGTTAGACCTCACCTCTCTGGTCAGTCTCGTAGCGGCCGAGGAGTACGTCAGGACGAAGGGCACGCTGTTACCCTCCGCCTGGGCCCTTCTTACCAGGTAAGATTTAAAAACCTTCCTCAAGAAGGACCTGTTGTATCCTCTGGGCCTGAGTGCCCTGAAGAGGATCCGTGTCGCTTCCTTAAAGTCCCGTTCCTGGGTGCATATGCGCCGGAACCTGAGGAGTTGCGACTTTACCAGGCCCGAGTAAGTGTGTTTGGGATGGAAACTTCTTTTGTGTAGAAGGGCATGTGTGTCGGTTTCCTTGAAAAAAACTTTTATATCCAGTATGTGAGATGAGTTGAAATCCGGACCTTTGTAGGTTGTGGTGTCTAAAAAATCTACAGATAGCTGACTTGTGGTGGATTTTAATTTTATGGATGGGTTATGGTTATTCAGTGTGGCCACAAATTCCTCGAACTCCCCCTCCGAGTGAGTCCATACTCCCCAGATGTCGTCCAGATACCTGAAATAATGAAGGGGCCGTTTGTGGCATCGGGCTAAGGCCGAAGCTTCCCACTCTGCCATAAATATGTTGGCGTAGGCCGGGGCAAACTTCTTGCCCATCGCCGTGCCTTTAATCTGTAGGAAGAATTGCCCGTTGAATTCGAAATCGTTTCTCTGTAGATTTACTTCTAATAACTGGATGAGCTCTTTATCGGGCCTGGAGGTGTCTGGGTTTCTTTGAAAAATATTTTTAATGGCCTGTATGCCTTCCTGGATGTCAATATTTGTGTAAAGGCTATCTATGTCCATAGTGAACAAGATAGCCTTTGGGGGAATTTTAAGTCCTTTGACCTTCTGGACAAAGTCGTACGTGTCTTTTATGTAGCTGGGGTGGCCAATCGAAAGGGGGTTTAAATAAAAATCCAGGAATTCGGCCGTATAGTATGTCTCGCTGCCGCAATCCGATACTATAGGCCTTCCTGGGGGAATTTCGTGAGGCTTGCTCCATTTGGCTGGGTCTTTATGAATTTTAGGGAGCATGTAAAATCGCCTACTTCTAGGCTCCCCGTTCCCCAACAGGTAGGACTTTTGTTTGGCATTAATAAATCTTTTTAAATATAGGGATTGGACTATTTTTTGAATTATGGGAATTGTGTCTAAATAAACGGGTCTATCTAATTTCCGATAATAATTTGGGTCATTCAATTGCCTATACCCCTCCCATAAATATTGTGCTCGGTCCCATATCACTATAGCGCTGCCTTTGTCTGCAGGCTTAATGACAATCCGTTTATTGTCCTTTAATTGATTTAGAGCATTAATCTCCTCCGGGGTGAGGTTAGGCTCTTCCAGGGATGGTCTGAAATATTTTTTCAGAAATTGCAGGTCTTTCTCAAATAGTGTGTGGAGTTCAGTGGGTAATTTGTCCGCGGGTGGGACCCAGTCCGATTTGGGTGTGAACGGAGGGGGATTTGAGTCTGTGTCTTTTTGGAAATATGCTGCCAATTTAAGTCGCCTATGGTATTGCTGTAGGTCATATCGTGTTTGTATTTGTTGGCGTTTTCTACTAATTTTGCCCGATGGGATAAAAGTCAAACCCCTATCGAGCAGGCTAAGTTGCGGGGGAGTAATACGGAATTTTTTCGACAAAATTACAACATTTCGATTCCCCTCCTGTGCATGCAGGCTTGTGGGGAGATTTAATTTAAATATTGAAGCCAGTGCTGGAGCATGTTTCTGGCTGTTTCCACCGTCCAGTGAATATGGTCACTTTCGGTGTGGAATTCTGATCTGGACAGGGCTGGGATATGTTTCAGATTGGCCGTAATATAGGTGTTAAGGGTGGTCAATTGTGTCTGTTCTTTTGTTGGGAGCATGCCTGAAAAGTTCACCTCTGGAACCCAAATTTGTGCCAGAGGGAACTTTTCTTTAGCCGCTCGTAAAGCCGCCTGCATCTGTTTAATCGCGGTGTCTTTGGCGTTCTGTGTCCGGCTGTTGATGCCCAGCGATAACACCACGTGTTCCACGTCTGTGGAGACAGCGTTTTTATTGATCACGGCCTCCATGTGCCTGAACGTGGCACCCGGATAGCTTTCTATTTGGAGGTCCGAGTTTTTGAACGGTGGGATTTTGGATAGATTGGAGTCCCCAATAATGAGCCATTTTTTCCTGACAGTGAGCTTCCATTCAACCATTTTTCTAGGCGTGTTTATGTGTCTATTCGGCCCGTCCTCCTGGGAGTCACGCTGTACCCCAGAAGGTAGGCCGAATTCGACACTGAAGCGGGCCTGTGTGGCTGTCCTAAGGCTAGTGACCTTGTCGGGGCTTAGGGTCACCCTTTGTGAGCCACAATTAACCTGTTCGCACTCCTCTTGGTCCTCGATGAGGACGAGGTCTTGTTCTTGTCTGACACAGGGGTTGGAACGTAAGTGAGGAGTGCGTTTTTCTTTTGGGGAGGCCGGGAGATTGAATGGCATGTCTGACTGGCTGTCCGAGTCCTCCTCTCTGATAGGGGACCACTCGTTCAGTGGGTCTGTCATGGTGGATACTGTTTTTGATGGCTTTTTTCTTACTGCCAGGGTGGATGTTTCAGACTGGGAGTGTACATCCGACCCAGTGTGCACCAATGCCTGCACCGTAACGGTTCTAGCCGTCACGTTTTCTGGGAGAGGAGGAGCAGGAGGGCAAGTTTGGGTCTCCTCTTCCTCCCTCATCCCTTCTGAATCGGCAGTGGGAGCTGGGGTCTGCCATTTCTCCCCAACCAACCTGTGGGCCTCGTGTAACGTTTTATCTTTCAGTCTTTTACCAATACCACGTTTCGCCCACAGGATGGCAGTATTGAAACATTCCTCCCAGCCCTTGGAAGGAACATGCTGAAGTTTATCCATTTCTTCCACCAATGCGTCCTCATAATGGTTTTTAAGGATCAGCATGGTGGTGTAGGCCCAGTTTTTGGCATTGCCATCAATAAGGGATTGTGTTGTGGGGTTTGGCAAAGCCGGTTTGATGACCTCCGACAGGTGTTTCTCAATTTTATTAATTGCTGGAGGCTGTTCCTGGCCAATATTATTTTTGTGGTGCACTAATTTGATGATTTTAAATAGGGAACGGGTTTTCATTACAAAATCGGGGTCATCTGAATAGGTCTTTGGCTTTGTGTTTTGTCTCTGATATGTGTTTTTATTTTGCAGGTGTGAACGTACGGGCCACGTTCTGTCCTGCACCCTCTCCCTTGGTTCCTTCATGAAGGATCTCTGCCTGGACATGAATGTAACGGGCCCAAAACGGGTCCGGGGTTCAAAAAATTGTGGTCTGTCAGACCGCTGATAGGACTGACTATGGTAAGTCAGGGGCGCCCTCATGTGGCCCCCATATTTAACAGCGTCTGCATAAGAGAACACTCTCTCCCTCTGTGCATGACGCTCAGTGCTGCGGAACGGACGGGGCATAGGCCCGGCTGTGCCCTGAACGGCACGCCTGCGTCCACGGGTGACAACAGTCCAACCATCTCTTTCCGGCAGAACCATGTTGTAGCAAATTTACTGAAATTTTCAAATGTGCAATTAAAGCAAGGATTTGAAAAAAAATTGATCAGGTAAGTATCACTAAATTTGTCCTTTGTGACTTTGTGTGAAATATAAAATCAATAAATAAAACCAGATAAATACAACCCAATTGGTCTTGTGTGTTTTTTTGTTGTTGAAATCAAATGAAATCAAATTGTTTTTCTGATCTGTTATTAACTTTGAAAATTAGAAAATTGAACAAGCCGTTGCAACGTTTCGGTTCTCTTGGAACCTTCTTCAGGCAGGCTTGTTCTGATTTGAAAAAAAATATATATAAATTGAAATAGAAAAAATAAAGAAATGAAAATAAACAAATATAGGTTGAGGATCAGAATAATAGGCTTTGCAATGCAAAAAGTGTTATAGGCTTTCTCTCTCAGAGCTGGAAGCAGTGAATAAAATTCTGAAGCCTCAGTTATCCCATTTTAAAGTGTGGGGGCGGGACTCAGTTCAAATGAGCCAATTGGAGCCTGTCCCTTGTTTTGGTTTGAAAAGAAACAGCTCAAGGCCAATCAGAAAAATAGCTGTCTTTTCAAAAATTGTGGAAGGGCTTTTTTTTGAATCTTTGAATATAAACAAATTGTGATATGAATGTTTTATATACACATGTATATACATACACACATATATACACACATATATATATACACACACACATATACATACATATACATATAATTTTAACTGTTTGTGTTGCCCATGAGCACTTAGTACAATAAAAATTTTTTTAATAAGCAGACTGACTATAAGATAAATTATGAACAGTTGAGCTTAATGCCAACATGAGGCACGGGCTGATTAGGTTTAGGGTAAGGGTTAGCGGTTAGGGTTAGGGATTAGGGTTAGGATTAGGGGATTAAGGTTAGGTTTAGCGGTTAGGGTTAGGGATTAGGATTAGGGTTAGGGGATTAAGGTTAGGATTAGGGTTAGGGCCTGAGGTTAGGGTTAGGGGATTAAGTTTAGGGTAAGAGTTAGCGGTTAGGGTTAGGGCTTAGGGTTAGGATTAGGGGATTAGGGTTAGGATTAGGGGATTAGGGTTAGGATTAGGGCTTGAGGTTAGGGTTAGGGCTTGAGGTTAGGGTTAGGGGATTAAGGTTAGGATTAGGTTTAGGGTAAGGGTTAGCGGTTAGGGTTAGGGCTTAGGGTTAGGATTAGGGGATTAAGGCTAGGATTAGGGTTAGGGAGTTGAGGTTAGGATTAGGGTTAGGGGATTGAGGTTAGGGTTAGGGGTTGAGATTAGGGTTAGGGGGTGTTTTAGGAGGGTGCGCGCTAACCCATGTGCACAGGCCATCAATGTCGCTCACTCAACTGCATTCACTTGTCATTCAGGCCTTGGGGGTATATAGTGCCCAATTTACTAATCCAAATTCTCTCTGCTCTTTTTCTCTGGGGTACGGACCACTGCGGGTCGGCCTGCAGGACCGTGACCCGGAAGGATTCCCATCCGTGCTGAAGGAAATGTTGGACCAGGTAAGTATTTTTTTCTTTTCCTTTCAGGATATTGTGTTTGTGTTGTGTCATTCTGACCAGAATGGTGTTGCTCGTCTCTCCCACATATTGGGCTCCACATTGTTTGCAGCTGATGAGGTACACGCAGTTTTTGCTGTGTACCGTGCCCGATCGGTGAGTATTGAAAACCTCTTTTGTGAGTTTGTTTTGTACATACTCGTACTGTTCCAAATATTGACCGTGATGCTTGGGTTTTGTGTCGTGAAGGGGATGAAGTTTGGCTCTAATGAGGTGGTCCTGTAGACTTTTGTTTTTCCTGTATGCTGCAATAACTTTGTGGTCCTTAAATAATTGTGTTTGTCCCAATATGTGCTGGAAGTTAGACCTCACCTCTCTGGTCAGTCTCGTAGCGGCCGAGGAGTACGTCAGGACGAAGGGCACGCTGTTACCCTCCGCCTGGGCCCTTCTTACCAGGTAAGATTTAAAAACCTTCCTCAAGAAGGACCTGTTGTATCCTCTGGGCCTGAGTGCCCTGAAGAGGATCCGTGTCGCTTCCTTAAAGTCCCGTTCCTGGGTGCATATGCGCCGGAACCTGAGGAGTTGCGACTTTACCAGGCCCGAGTAAGTGTGTTTGGGATGGAAACTTCTTTTGTGTAGAAGGGCATGTGTGTCGGTTTCCTTGAAAAAAACTTTTATATCCAGTATGTGAGATGAGTTGAAATCCGGACCTTTGTAGGTTGTGGTGTCTAAAAAATCTACAGATAGGTGACTAGTGGTGGATTTTAATTTTATGGATGGGTTATGGTTATTCAGTGTGGCCACAAATTCCTGAAACTCTTCTTCAGAGTGAGTCCATACTCCCCAGATGTCGTCCAGATATCTAAAATAATGAAGGGGCCGTTTGTGGCATCGGGCTAAGGCCGAATCTTCCCACTCTGCCATAAATATGTTGGCGTAGGCCGGGGCAAACTTCTTGCCCATCGCCGTGCCTTTAATCTGTAGGAAGAATTCCCCGTTGAATTCGAAATCGTTTCTCTGTAGATTTACTTCTAATAACTGGATGAGCTCTTTATCGGGCCTGGAGGTGTCTGGGTTTCTTTGAAAAATATTTTTAATGGCCTGTATGCCTTCCTGGATGTCAATATTTGTGTAAAGGCTATCTATGTCCATAGTGAACAAGAGAGCCTTTTGGGGAATTTTAAGTCCTTTGACCTTCTGGACAAAGTCGTACGTGTCTTTTATGTAGCTGGGGTGGCCAATCGAAAGGGGGTTTAAATAAAAATCCAGGAATTCGGCCGTATAGTATGTCTCGCTGCCGCAATCCGATACTATAGGCCTTCCTGGGGGAATTTCGTGAGGCTTGCTCCATTTGGCTGGGTCTTTATGAATTTTAGGGAGCATGTAAAATCGCCTACTTCTAGGCTCCCCGTTCCCCAACAGGTAGGACTTTTGTTTGGCATTAATAAATCTTTTTAAATATAGGGATTGGACTATTTTTTTAATTATGGGAATTGTGTCTAAATAAACGGGTCTATCTAATTTCCGATAATAATTTGGGTCATTCAATTGCCTATACCCCTCCCATAAATATTGTGCTCGGTCCCATATCACTATAGCGCTGCCTTTGTCTGCAGGCTTAATGACAATCCGTTTATTGTCCTTTAATTGATTTAGAGCATTAATCTCCTCCGGGGTGAGGTTAGGCTCTTCCAGGGATGGTCTGAAATATTTTTTCAGAAATTGCAGGTCTTTCTCAAATAGTGTGTGGAGTTCAGTGGGTAATTTGTCCGCGGGTGGGACCCAGTCCGATTTGGGTGTGAACGGAGGGGGATTTGAGTCTGTGTCTTTTTGGAAATATGCTGCCAATTTAAGTCGCCTATGGTATTGCTGTAGGTCATATCGTGTTTGTATTTGTTGGCGTTTTCTACTAATTTTGCCCGATGGGATAAAAGTCAAACCCCTATCGAGCAGGCTAAGTTGCGGGGGAGTAATACGGAATTTTTTCGACAAAATTACAACATTTCGATTCCCCTCCTGTGCATGCAGGCTTGTGGGGAGATTTAATTTAAATATTGAAGCCAGTGCTGGAGCATGTTTCTGGCTGTTTCCACCGTCCAGTGAATATGGTCACTTTCGGTGTGGAATTCTGATCTGGACAGGGCTGGGATATGTTTCAGATTGGCCGTAATATAGGTGTTAAGGGTGGTCAATTGTGTCTGTTCTTTTGTTGGGAGCATGCCTGAAAAGTTCACCTCTGGAACCCAAATTTGTGCCAGAGGGAACTTTTCTTTAGCCGCTCGTAAAGCCGCCTGCATCTGTTTAATCGCGGTGTCTTTGGCGTTCTGTGTCCGGCTGTTGATGCCCAGCGATAACACCACGTGTTCCACGTCTGTGGAGACAGCGTTTTTATTGATCACGGCCTCCATGTGCCTGAACGTGGCACCCGGATAGCTTTCTATTTGGAGGTCCGAGTTTTTGAACGGTGGGATTTTGGATAGATTGGAGTCCCCAATAATGAGCCATTTTTTCCTGACAGTGAGCTTCCATTCAACCATTTTTCTAGGCGTGTTTATGTGTCTATTCGGCCCGTCCTCCTGGGAGTCACGCTGTACCCCAGAAGGTAGGCCGAATTCGACACTGAAGCGGGCCTGTGTGGCTGTCCTAAGGCTAGTGACCTTGTCGGGGCTTAGGGTCACCCTTTGTGAGCCACAATTAACCTGTTCGCACTCCTCTTGGTCCTCGATGAGGACGAGGTCTTGTTCTTGTCTGACACAGGGGTTGGAACGTAAGTGAGGAGTGCGTTTTTCTTTTGGGGAGGCCGGGAGATTGAATGGCATGTCTGACTGGCTGTCCGAGTCCTCCTCTCTGATAGGGGACCACTCGTTCAGTGGGTCTGTCATGGTGGATACTGTTTTTGATGGCTTTTTTCTTACTGCCAGGGTGGATGTTTCAGACTGGGAGTGTACATCCGACCCAGTGTGCACCAATGCCTGCACCGTAACGGTTCTAGCCGTCACGTTTTCTGGGAGAGGAGGAGCAGGAGGGCAAGTTTGGGTCTCCTCTTCCTCCCTCATCCCTTCTGAATCGGCAGTGGGAGCTGGGGTCTGCCATTTCTCCCCAACCAACCTGTGGGCCTCGTGTAACGTTTTATCTTTCAGTCTTTTACCAATACCACGTTTCGCCCACAGGATGGCAGTATTGAAACATTCCTCCCAGCCCTTGGAAGGAACATGCTGAAGTTTATCCATTTCTTCCACCAATGCGTCCTCATAATGGTTTTTAAGGATCAGCATGGTGGTGTAGGCCCAGTTTTTGGCATTGCCATCAATAAGGGATTGTGTTGTGGGGTTTGGCAAAGCCGGTTTGATGACCTCCGACAGGTGTTTCTCAATTTTATTAATTGCTGGAGGCTGTTCCTGGCCAATATTATTTTTGTGGTGCACTAATTTGATGATTTTAAATAGGGAACGGGTTTTCATTACAAAATCGGGGTCATCTGAATAGGTCTTTGGCTTTGTGTTTTGTCTCTGATATGTGTTTTTATTTTGCAGGTGTGAACGTACGGGCCACGTTCTGTCCTGCACCCTCTCCCTTGGTTCCTTCATGAAGGATCTCTGCCTGGACATGAATGTAACGGGCCCAAAACGGGTCCGGGGTTCAAAAAATTGTGGTCTGTCAGACCGCTGATAGGACTGACTATGGTAAGTCAGGGGCGCCCTCATGTGGCCCCCATATTTAACAGCGTCTGCATAAGAGAACACTCTCTCCCTCTGTGCATGACGCTCAGTGCTGCGGAACGGACGGGGCATAGGCCCGGCTGTGCCCTGAACGGCACGCCTGCGTCCACGGGTGACAACAGTCCAACCATCTCTTTCTGGCAGAACCATGTTGTAGCAAATTTACTGAAATTTTCAAATGTGCAATTAAAGCAAGGATTTGAAAAAAAATTGATCAGGTAAGTATCACTAAATTTGTCCTTTGTGACTTTGTGTGAAATATAAAATCAATAAATAAAACCAGATAAATACAACCCAATTGGTCTTGTGTGTTTTTTTGTTGTTGAAATCAAATGAAATCAAATTGTTTTTCTGATCTGTTATTAACTTTGAAAATTAGAAAATTGAACAAGCCGTTGCAACGTTTCGGTTCTCTTGGAACCTTCTTCAGGCAGGCTTGTTCTGATTTGAAAAAAATATATATATAAATTGAAATAGAAAAAATAAAGAAATGAAAATAAACAAATATAGGTTGAGGATCAGAATAATAGGCTTTGCAATGCAAAAAGTGTTATAGGCTTTCTCTCTCAGAGCTGGAAGCAGTGAATAAAATTCTGAAGCCTCAGTTATCCCATTTTAAAGTGTGGGGGCGGGACTCAGTTCAAATGAGCCAATTGGAGCCTGTCCCTTGTTTTGGTTTGAAAAGAAACAGCTCAAGGCCAATCAGAAAAATAGCTGTCTTTTCAAAAATTGTGGAAGGGCTTTTTTTTGAATCTTTGAATATAAACAAATTGTGATATGAATGTTTTATATACACATGTATATACATACACACATATATACACACATATATATATACACATACATATACATACATATACATATAATTTTAACTGTTTGTGTTGCCCATGAGCACTTACTACAATAAAAATTTTTTAATAAGCAGACTGATTATAAGATAAATTATGAACAGTTGAGCTTAATGCCAACATGAGGCACGGGCTGATTAGGTTTAGGGTAAGGGTTAGCGGTTAGGGTTAGGGATTAGGGTTAGGATTAGGGGATTAAGGTTAGGTTTAGCGGTTAGGGTTAGGGATTAGGATTAGGGTTAGGGGATTAAGGTTAGGATTAGGGTTAGGGCCTGAGGTTAGGGTTAGGGGATTAAGTTTAGGGTAAGAGTTAGCGGTTAGGGTTAGGGCTTAGGGTTAGGATTAGGGGATTAGGGTTAGGATTAGGGGATTAGGGTTAGGATTAGGGCTTGAGGTTAGGGTTAGGGCTTGAGGTTAGGGTTAGGGGATTAAGGTTAGGATTAGGTTTAGGGTAAGGGTTAGCGGTTAGGGTTAGGGCTTAGGGTTAGGATTAGGGGATTAAGGCTAGGATTAGGGTTAGGGAGTTGAGGTTAGGATTAGGGTTAGGGGATTGAGGTTAGGGTTAGGGGTTGAGATTAGGGTTAGGGGGTGTTTTAGGAGGGTGCGCGCTAACCCATGTGCACAGGCCATCAATGTCGCTCACTCAACTGCATTCACTTCTCATTCAGGCCTTGGGGGTATATAGTGCCCAATTTACTAATCCAAATTCTCTCTGCTCTTTTTCTCTGGGGTACGGACCACTGCGGGTCGGCCTGTAGGACCGTGACCCGGAAGGATTCCCATCCGTGCTGAAGGAAATGTTGCACCAGGTAAGTATTTTTTTCTTTTCCTTTCAGGATGTTGTGTTTGTGTTGTGTCATTCTGACCAGAATGGTGTTGCTCGTCTCTCCCACATATTGGGCTCCACATTGTTTGCAGCTGATGAGGTAAACACAGTTTTTGCTGTGTACCGTGCCCGATCGGTGAGTATTAAAAACCTCTTTTGTGATTTTGTTTTGTATATATTCGTTTTGTTCTAAATATTGACCGTGATGTTTGGGTTTTGTGTTGTAAAGGGAATGGAGTTTAGCTCTAACGAGGTGGTCCTGTAAACTTTTGTTTTTCCTGTATGCTGCAATAACTTTATGGTCCTTGAATATTTGTGTTTGTCCCAATATGTGCTGGAAGTTGGCCCTTACCTCTCTGGTCAGTTTCGTAGAGGCCGAGGAGTACGTCAGGACGAAGGGCACGCTGTTACCCTCCGCCTGGGCCCTTCTTACCAGGTAAGATTTAAAAACTTTCCTCAAGAAGGACCTGTTGTATCCTCTGGGCCTAAGTGCCCTGAAGAGGATCCGTGTCGCTTCCATAAAGTCCCGTTCCTGGGTGCATATGCGCCGGAACCTGAGGAGTTGGGACTTGACCAGGCCGGAGTAAGTGTGTTTGGGGTGGAAACTCTTTTTGTGTAGTAGGGCATGTGTGTCGGTTTCTTTGAAAAAAACTTTTGTATCCAGTATGTGTGATGAATTGAAATCCGGACCTTTGTATGTTGTGGTGTCTAAGAAATCTACAGATAGGTGACTAGTGGTGGATTTTAATTTTATGGATGAGTTATGGTTGTTAAGTGTGACCAAAAATTCCTGAAACTCTTCTTCAGAGTGAGTCCATACTCCCCAGATGTCGTCCAGATATCTAAAATAATGGAGGGGCCGTTTGTGGCATCGGGATAAGGCCGAATCTTCCCATTCCGCCATAAATATGTTGGCGTAGGCCGGGGCAAACTTTTTGCCCATCGCCGTGCCTTTAATTTGTAGGAAGAATTCCCCGTTGAATTCAAAATCATTCCTACTTAAATTAATTTCTAACAATTGTATGAGCTCCTCATCGGGCCTTGAGGTGTCAGGGTTTCTTTGAAAAATATTTTTTACGGCCTGTATGCCTTCCCGGATATCGATGTTCGTGTAAAGGCTATCTATGTCCATAGTGAACAAGATAGCCTTTTGGGGAATTTTTAGTCCTTTGACCTTCTGGACGAAATCGTACGTGTCTTTAATGTAGCTGGGGTGGCCAATCGAAAGGGGATTTAAATAATAGTCTAAAAATTCGGCCGTATAGTACGTTTCGCTGCCGCAATCCGATACTATAGGCCTTCCTGGGGGAATTTCATGAGGCTTGCTCCATTTGGCTGGGTCTTTATGAATTTTAGGGAGCATGTAAAATCGCCTACTTCTAGGCTCCCCGTTCCCCAACAGGTAGGACTTTTGTTTGGCATTAATAAATCTTTTTAAATATAGGGATTGGACTATTTTTTTAATTATGGGAATTGTGTCTAAATAAACGGGTCTATCTAATTTCCGATAATAATTTGGGTCATTCAATTGCCTATACCCCTCCCATAAATATTGTGCTCGGTCCCATATCACTATAGCGCTGCCTTTGTCTGCAGGCTTAATGACAATCCGTTTATTGTCCTTTAATTGATTTAGAGCATTAATCTCCTCCGGGGTGAGGTTAGGCTCTTCCAGGGATGGTCTGAAATATTTTTTCAGAAATTGCAGGTCTTTCTCAAATAGTGTGTGGAGTTCAGTGGGTAATTTGTCCGCGGGTGGGACCCAGTCCGATTTGGGTGTGAACGGAGGGGGATTTGAGTCTGTGTCTTTTTGGAAATATGCTGCCAATTTAAGTCGCCTATGGTATTGCTGTAGGTCATATCGTGTTTGTATTTGTTGGCGTTTTCTACTAATTTTGCCCGATGGGATAAAAGTCAAACCCCTATCGAGCAGGCTAAGTTGCGGGGGAGTAATACGGAATTTTTTCGACAAAATTACAACATTTCGATTCCCCTCCTGTGCATGCAGGCTTGTGGGGAGATTTAATTTAAATATTGAAGCCAGTGCTGGAGCATGTTTCTGGCTGTTTCCACCGTCCAGTGAATATGGTCACTTTCGGTGTGGAATTCTGATCTGGACAGGGCTGGGATATGTTTCAGATTGGCCGTAATATAGGTGTTAAGGGTGGTCAATTGTGTCTGTTCTTTTGTTGGGAGCATGCCTGAAAAGTTCACCTCTGGAACCCAAATTTGTGCCAGAGGGAACTTTTCTTTAGCCGCTCGTAAAGCCGCCTGCATCTGTTTAATCGCGGTGTCTTTGGCGTTCTGTGTCCGGCTGTTGATGCCCAGCGATAACACCACGTGTTCCACGTCTGTGGAGACAGCGTTTTTATTGATCACGGCCTCCATGTGCCTGAACGTGGCACCCGGATAGCTTTCTATTTGGAGGTCCGAGTTTTTGAACGGTGGGATTTTGGATAGATTGGAGTCCCCAATAATGAGCCATTTTTTCCTGACAGTGAGCTTCCATTCAACCATTTTTCTAGGCGTGTTTATGTGTCTATTCGGCCCGTCCTCCTGGGAGTCACGCTGTACCCCAGAAGGTAGGCCGAATTCGACACTGAAGCGGGCCTGTGTGGCTGTCCTAAGGCTAGTGACCTTGTCGGGGCTTAGGGTCACCCTTTGTGAGCCACAATTAACCTGTTCGCACTCCTCTTGGTCCTCGATGAGGACGAGGTCTTGTTCTTGTCTGACACAGGGGTTGGAACGTAAGTGAGGAGTGCGTTTTTCTTTTGGGGAGGCCGGGAGATTGAATGGCATGTCTGACTGGCTGTCCGAGTCCTCCTCTCTGATAGGGGACCACTCGTTCAGTGGGTCTGTCATGGTGGATACTGTTTTTGATGGCTTTTTTCTTACTGCCAGGGTGGATGTTTCAGACTGGGAGTGTACATCCGACCCAGTGTGCACCAATGCCTGCACCGTAACGGTTCTAGCCGTCACGTTTTCTGGGAGAGGAGGAGCAGGAGGGCAAGTTTGGGTCTCCTCTTCCTCCCTCATCCCTTCTGAATCGGCAGTGGGAGCTGGGGTCTGCCATTTCTCCCCAACCAACCTGTGGGCCTCGTGTAACGTTTTATCTTTCAGTCTTTTACCAATACCACGTTTCGCCCACAGGATGGCAGTATTGAAACATTCCTCCCAGCCCTTGGAAGGAACATGCTGAAGTTTATCCATTTCTTCCACCAATGCGTCCTCATAATGGTTTTTAAGGATCAGCATGGTGGTGTAGGCCCAGTTTTTGGCATTGCCATCAATAAGGGATTGTGTTGTGGGGTTTGGCAAAGCCGGTTTGATGACCTCCGACAGGTGTTTCTCAATTTTATTAATTGCTGGAGGCTGTTCCTGGCCAATATTATTTTTGTGGTGCACTAATTTGATGATTTTAAATAGGGAACGGGTTTTCATTACAAAATCGGGGTCATCTGAATAGGTCTTTGGCTTTGTGTTTTGTCTCTGATATGTGTTTTTATTTTGCAGGTGTGAACGTACGGGCCACGTTCTGTCCTGCACCCTCTCCCTTGGTTCCTTCATGAAGGATCTCTGCCTGGACATGAATGTAACGGGCCCAAAACGGGTCCGGGGTTCAAAAAATTGTGGTCTGTCAGGCCGCTGATAGGACTGACTATGGTAAGTCAGGGGCGCCCTCATGTGGCCCCCATATTTAACAGCGTCTGCATAAGAGAACACTCTCTCCCTCTGTGCATGACGCTCAGTGCTGCGGAACGGACGGGGCATAGGCCCGGCTGTGCCCTGAACGGCACGCCTGCGTCCACGGGTGACAACAGTCCAACCATCTCTTTCTGGCAGAACCATGTTGTAGCAAATTTACTGAAATTTTCAAATGTGCAATTAAAGCAAGGATTTGAAAAAAAATTGATCAGGTAAGTATCACTAAATTTGTCCTTTGTGACTTTGTGTGAAATATAAAATCAATAAATAAAACCAGATAAATACAACCCAATTGGTCTTGTGTGTTTTTTTTGTTGTTGAAATCAAATGAAATCAAATTGTTTTTCTGATCTGTTATTAACTTTGAAAATTAGAAAATTGAACAAGCCGTTGCAACGTTTCGGTTCTCTTGGAACCTTCTTCAGGCAGGCTTGTTCTGATTTGAAAAAAATATATATATAAATTGAAATAGAAAAAATAAAGAAATGAAAATAAACAAATATAGGTTGAGGATCAGAATAATAGGCTTTGCAATGCAAAAAGTGTTATAGGCTTTCTCTCTCAGAGCTGGAAGCAGTGAATAAAATTCTGAAGCCTCAGTTATCCCATTTTAAAGTGTGGGGGCGGGACTCAGTTCAAATGAGCCAATTGGAGCCTGTCCCTTGTTTTGGTTTGAAAAGAAACAGCTCAAGGCCAATCAGAAAAATAGCTGTCTTTTCAAAAATTGTGGAAGGGCTTTTTTTTGAATCTTTGAATATAAACAAATTGTGATATGAATGTTTTATATACACATGTATATACATACACACATATATACACACATATATATATACACATACATATACATACATATACATATAATTTTAACTGTTTGTGTTGCCCATGAGCACTTACTACAATAAAAATTTTTTAATAAGCAGACTGATTATAAGATAAATTATGAACAGTTGAGCTTAATGCCAACATGAGGCACGGGCTGATTAGGTTTAGGGTAAGGGTTAGCGGTTAGGGTTAGGGATTAGGGTTAGGATTAGGGGATTAAGGTTAGGTTTAGCGGTTAGGGTTAGGGATTAGGATTAGGGTTAGGGGATTAAGGTTAGGATTAGGGTTAGGGCCTGAGGTTAGGGTTAGGGGATTAAGTTTAGGGTAAGAGTTAGCGGTTAGGGTTAGGGCTTAGGGTTAGGATTAGGAGATTAGGGTTAGGATTAGGGGATTAGGGTTAGGATTAGGGCTTGAGGTTAGGGTTAGGGCTTGAGGTTAGGGTTGGGGGATTAAGGTTAGGATTAGGTTTAGGGTAGGGGTTAGCGGTTAGGGTTAGGGCTTAGGGTTAGGATTAGGGGATTAAGGCTAGGATTAGGGTTAGGGAGTTGAGGTTAGGATTAGGGTTAGGGGATTGAGGTTAGGGTTAGGGTTAGGGTTAGGGTTAGGGTTAGGGTTAGGTTTTTGTGTTTACAATGACTCCCCCCGTCACAGTCCGGAAACTGCTAGGTTGAATAGGGAGCCAAGGGAAGTGCACTGGCCGGCGCCTGTTAAGCACTGCTATAGCTCAGTTCGTTATTGTCTTTTTGTGAGTTGCCCGTATTGGGTTTTGGTTGAAGTACTTTTTTGGCACCCTTTTCAGCATTGGTCAGTTTGAGGTGACACAGGAAGTGGAGCAGAGTAAGGGTTAGGATTTAGACTTAGGGCCAGGATTTTAGGGAACAGATAAAGCTATATCATGTGGTGAAGAGCAGGATTAGATATTAGGGCTAAAACTAGTGTTTTTAGAGATGGGGTAAACCGTTAAAGATTAATGTTAGGGCCAGGGCCAAGATTTTTAGGGAAAGGATTAAGCTTTAAATATTGGAATGAAGTTTTAGGGGTGGGGCGAACATCAAGTTTGTGCAGGTGCGGACGTGAGGGAGAGCAGAATGAGGGCGAGCCACTGGACTGAGCAGGTCAACCCCCTATGCCTGTTTGGGCATTTTTCCACTCACCTACCCGTCCTTCCCACCATCCCTTGATGAGTATAAGGCCGGGCAGGTGCGAGAGAAAGGGTGTCTCAAGGCTGGAGTTTTGATTGGGTCGTCAGATGACCATTCAGGTTAGGATCTTTTGTCTATAAGTATAAGACTAGACGTTGGATTTAGTACTAGTATTTTAAGGGGTAGGGGCAAACTGAAAATATTGGAGTGAAGATAAAGGTTAGGTTTTATGTGAAGGGCAAACCTGAAGTTTATGCGGTCATGGGCATAAGGGGGATTGGGCCAGATTTTATCCATAGTTTTTATCCAAGGTTAAGTTATTGCTCTTGGTCATTATTTATTATTTTTATTTATTTATTTATTTATTATTTATTTATTATTTATTTATAATTCATTATATTTATTTATGTATTTATTTATTCTATTTTGTTTTTATTTATTTATTTATTTATTTATTTATTTATTATTTATTTATTTATTTTTTAATAAAATTTTATTTTTTACCTATTTATTTATTTATTTATTATTATTATTATTATTTTTTTTTTTTTATTTATTTATCTATTTATTTATTATTATTATTTATTTCTATTTATTTATTTATTTATTTATTTATTTATTATTTATTTCTATTTATTTATTTATTTATTTATTTATTTATTGTTATTATTTATTTCTATTTATTTATTTATTTATTTATAATTTTTTAAAAAATATTTATTTATTTTTTTAAAAACTCAGTCTGCCCTGTTTTAATTAGAATACCCTGCTAGAGTTCAAATAATTTGTTTGATGTTTCTAATGTTTCATTATTTTAGGGTTAGATTGTCCTTTTGACCTACTTTAATTGTTATGCTGAGCATTAGGTGTTTTGGCCTTTGATCACTAGAGGCTAAAGGTTCCCAACAGAGTAGTTTTAGTTGTGTAAATACCGTCAGTCTAACAGGTGTCTGAATAATGTTTTGGTCCGACTGTACCTTTCTATCAAAGTTATCATACGATATTAAGATGAACTTGTTCTGCCATAATTTAACTCTGAATTCATGTCATATGTTATTACTATAGCGAATAAACTGTGATAATGTGAGAAATGTTTAAGGTGTCCGAATCATTTTTGGTCTGACTGCACATATTGTATTTTTTTATTATTTTTATTGTTAGTATTATTTATTTATTTATTTATTCTATTTATTTAGGTCAATTATTCCACATATATATACATATATACACATGCATTCGCATTTTTTTATTCCATTAAAAAAATATATATAATAATAATAATAACAATAATAACATTGATTATTTATTCATTTATTTTTGACCTACTAAAATTGTTATGCTAAATTTCAGGACACATCATCAGTAGTGCTCCTCAGAGTCATTGGGTGTTTCGGCCTTTAATCACTATACACCCTCATCTGAGGCGGCCAGCCGTGGGTCGATCACTCCCCGGCCTGTGTCCCATAGCCAATCAGTTACATTTGTAAAGTGTTTTGAAATATAAGTATTGCTAAGATGCGATTTTATTTAAAAACGTTAGTTTGGTTAATTAATTTTTAACATTTATTTTGACTATAATAGTCAGATTTAAATGACAATTAGTTATTACTTTTCTAGCTAAAAAATCATATTTGCAAAGTGTTTTTAACTGCAGGTTTTATTAAGAAGCTATTTCTTCTGGCTAATGTACTATTTTTTTTTTTTTTTTTTTTTTTTTTTTTTTTATGGCAGGATTTAGACGTTAATTAATTTAAAAGCTTTTACAGATTTAAAACTAAAAACAAATAAAGTTGCTAAAAAGTGTGGTGCACAATGGACTGGTGCATGGGTGGTGCTAAGTCACCAAGTAGAAGATTTGGCCCCATTTAAGGTCTGTTGGCCCCAGACCACCCAACTGCGTGCTGTCCTAGTGGACCCAGGAGGGCTGGCTACTTACCTAGCTCTGACCAGAATGACTCTTGTTAACACCGCAAGGTTTCCCGAGTCACCCGAACAGAGCCTGCTACTAGGTCTACCCAACTAAAAATTGTCTATCTATCAGCCTTGCCTGGGTAGGCCTTCTCTAGCTAAACCAGGGGTCCGGAGGTAGGTCCCGTGCAATACGTCACCTCCAGATGTCCCTGGTTGGGTAGCAACCCAGCGGATGACTTCCCTACCTGTTCCACCTCACAAGGAGCTGGAACCCTTCGGGAAGCCATCAAGCTTCTACTGGGTTGTGTCCCCTGGGGTTAAGCGTGTGTCAGCGGATTCCTTCCATACATTACTCCAGAAGAGTAGATTCGGGAAGTAATCAGGCTTCTACTGACGTAGCCGCCCCCCGGCTCGGATCGTGAGTGGTCACGTCCGGCCAACTCATTGGTAATAACAAGTGTTCCTGTTTATGGTGGATTCTAAAAATTTGAAACGCGTATAAGCCCTATACGTGTGTAAACATCGGGAAGAGGGGGTTCTATTGTGTAATTAGAAGAAAACCGCGTGCGAATAGCCCCAACGGTTGCTGAGATATTAGCATTTAAAGCCATAAAATGAATAGGCCCATGATTCTCTTTTTCTCGAATATAAAGTAGTTTAATGCTGCGCATAATTATCATGTCCAGCGAATCATAATCGGCTGCGCATCTACCCTCAGCGGGATGTGTGTTGAGAAAGAAAGGCTGTGACGTGCAGATTTGCTGATTTTAATGGGCCTCCTTCCTCCATTACACTGTGTTATCCACAAACACTGGATAAGGGTGTGTCCCATGAAGGAGGCCTGTGAAGGTCCGGCCCCTAGTCCGGGTGTGACATTTGGGGGCGGGGCTAAGTGTTAAGACTCCTCCCACTTTTTTTTTTTTTTTTTTTTTTTTTTTTTTTTTTTTTTTTTTTTTTTTGTGATTTGGATTATGGCTAGGAATAGGGTCAAAAATGTTTTTACTTTTTTATGTATTCATTTATTTGTATTATATATTTAACTTTTATTCCTTTATTTATTTTATATTGGGTTGTAGGTTTGTGTGTTGAGATTATGTTAGGGTTAATTTACTATTATTATTATTATTATTATTATTATTATTATTATTAACATTATTATTATTATTATTATTTTATTATTAATTAATTAATTAATTAATTTATTTATTTTTTATTTATTATTTATTTATTTTTTTATTTATTTATGTTAAGACTCCTCCCACTTTTTTTTTTTTTTTTTTTTTTTTTTTTTTTTTTTTTTTGTGATTTGGATTATGGCTAGGAATAGGGTCAAAAATGTTTTTACTTTTTTATGTATTCATTTATTTGTATTATATATTTAACTTTTATTCCTTTATTTATTTTATATTGGGTTGTAGGTTTGTGTGTCGAGATTATGTTAGGGTTAATTTACTTTTATTATTATTATTATTATTATTATTATTAATAATATTATTATTAGTAATATTATTATTATTATTATTATTATTATTATTTAATTAATTAATTAATTTATTTTTTATTTATAAATTTTTTATTTATTTATTTATTTATTTATTTTTTCGGTTAGGATTAGTTTTGAGGTTCAGGTTAGTGTTAGTGTTGGGTTTAGGGTTACGTTTAGGGTTTAGGCTAGGATTAGGGACAAGATTAGGGTTATATTTTAAGTTTAGGGTTATGTTTAGGTTTAGGATTAGAGTTTAAGTTAAGATTAGGGTTAGAATCAGAGTTTGGGTTATAGCTAGGATTAGGGTTCCAGTTAGAATTAGGGTTCGGATTGGAGTTGGGGTTGAGGATAAGGTTAAGTTTAGGGTTCAGGTTAGGATTAGGGACTAGGTTAGGGTGAGAGTTGAGGTTAAGGTTTAGGTTTAAGTTTAAGGTTAGGGTTAGGGTTAGAGCTTAGGTTAAGGTTAGGGTTAGAATTAGGCTTTGGGTTAAGCATAGGTCATGGCTAGGGTTGAGATTAGGGTTAGGACTAAGGTTGATCTTAGGGTTGAGGTTAGGGTTAAGTTTTAGACTTATAGGGTTATGTTTAGGTGTAGGGTTAGAGTTCCGGTTAGTGTTTGGTTAAGATTAGGGTTGGGATTAGGGTTTGGGTTAAAGATAGGTTATGGTTAGGGTTAGGGTTGGAGTTAGGGTTAAGTTTAGGGTTCAGGTTAGGATTAGGGACTAGGTTAGGGTTGAGGTTAAGGTTTAGGTTTAAGTTTAAGGTTAGGGTTAGGGTTAGAGCTTAGGTTAAGGTTAGGGTTAGAATTAGTGTTTGGGTTAAGCATAGGTCATGGCTAGGGTTAGGATTAGGGTTAGGACTAGGGTTGATCTTAGAGTTGAGGTTAAGTTTTAGACTTTTAGGGTTATGTTTAGGTGTAGGGTTAGAGTTCCGGTTAGGGTTAGGGTTAGGTCAAGATTAGGGTTAGGATTAGGGTTTGGGTTAAGGATAGGTTATGGTTAGGGTTGGGGTTGGAGTTAGGGTTAAGTTTAGGGTTCAGGTTAGGATTAGGGACAAGGTTAAGTGTAGGGCAAAGATTGGGGTGGGGCGAACATCAAGTTCGTGCAGGTGTGGACGTGAGGGAGAGCAGAATGAGGGCGAGCCACTAGACTGAGCAGGTCAACCCCCTATGCCTGTTTGGGCATTTTTCCACTCACCTACCCGTCCTTCCTACCATCCCTTGATGAGTATAAGGCCGGGCAGGTGCGAGAGAAAGGGTGTCTCAAGGCTGGAGTTTCGATTCGGTCGTCGGATGACCTTTTGGATTAAAATCTTTTGTCTATGTTATTGGCTGTGTTTGCCGTTGAACATGAGCACCGGGAAGACATTCTTTGCTACTGTGAGTCTGATAGCGTGCTTGGTCCGAAGGCTCTGGCTAGGGTTAGGTTTTTGTGTTTACAATGACTCCCCCCGTCACAGTCCGGAAACTGCTAGGTTGAATAGGGAGCCAAGGGAAGTGCACTGGCCGGCGCCTGTTAAGCACTGCTATAGCTCAGTTCGTTATTGTCTTTTTGTGAGTTGCCCGTATTGGGTTTTGGTTGAAGTACTTTTTTGGCACCCTTTTCAGCATTGGTCAGTTTGAGGTGACACAGGAAGTGGAGCAGAGTAAGGGTTAGGATTTAGACTTAGGGCCAGGATTTTAGGGAACAGATAAAGCTATATCATGTGGTGAAGAGCAGGATTAGATATTAGGGCTAAAACTAGTGTTTTTAGAGATGGGGTAAACCGTTAAAGATTAATGTTAGGGCCAGGGCCAAGATTTTTAGGGAAAGGATTAAGCTTTAAATATTGGAATGAAGTTTTAGGGGTGGGGCGAACATCAAGTTTGTGCAGGTGCGGACGTGAGGGAGAGCAGAATGAGGGCGAGCCACTGGACTGAGCAGGTCAACCCCCTATGCCTGTTTGGGCATTTTTCCACTCACCTACCCGTCCTTCCCACCATCCCTTGATGAGTATAAGGCCGGGCAGGTGCGAGAGAAAGGGTGTCTCAAGGCTGGAGTTTTGATTGGGTCGTCAGATGACCATTCAGGTTAGGATCTTTTGTCTATAAGTATAAGACTAGACGTTGGATTTAGTACTAGTATTTTAAGGGGTAGGGGCAAACTGAAAATATTGGAGTGAAGATAAAGGTTAGGTTTTATGTGAAGGGCAAACCTGAAGTTTATGCGGTCATGGGCATAAGGGGGATTGGGCCAGATTTTATCCATAGTTTTTATCCAAGGTTAAGTTATTGCTCTTGGTCATTATTTATTGTATTTATATTATGTATTTATATTTTTATTTATTTATTTATTTATTATTTATTTATTATTTATTTATAATTCATTATATTTATTTATGTATTTATTTATTTTATTTTGTTTTTATTTATCTATTTATTTATTTATTTATTTATTTATTTATTTATTATTTTTTTTATAAAATTTTATTTTTAATTTTTTATTTATTTATTTATTTATTATTATTATTATTTTTTTTTTTTTTCTATTTATTTATTTATTTATTTATTATTATTATTTATTTCTATTTATTTATTTATTTATTTATTTATTTATTATTTATTTCTATTTATTTATTTATTTATTTATTTATTTATTGTTATTATTTATTTCTATTTATTTATTTATTTATTTATAATTTTTTAAAAAATATTTATTTATTTTTTTAAAAACTCAGTCTGCCCTGTTTTAATTAGAATACCCTGCTAGAGTTCAAATAATTTGTTTGATGTTTCTAATGTTTCATTATTTTAGGGTTAGATTGTCCTTTTGACCTACTTTAATTGTTATGCTGAGCATTAGGTGTTTTGGCCTTTGATCACTAGAGGCTAAAGGTTCCCAACAGAGTAGTTTTAGTTGTGTAAATACCGTCAGTCTAACAGGTGTCTGAATAATGTTTTGGTCCGACTGTACCTTTCTATCAAAGTTATCATACGATATTAAGATGAACTTGTTCTGCCATAATTTAACTCTGAATTCATGTCATATGTTATTACTATAGCGAATAAACTGTGATAATGTGAGAAATGTTTAAGGTGTCCGAATCATTTTTGGTCTGACTGCACATATTGTATTTTTTTATTATTTTTATTGTTAGTATTATTTATTTATTTATTTATTCTATTTATTTAGGTCAATTATTCCACATATATATACATATATACACATGCATTCGCATTTTTTTATTCCATTAAAAAAATATATATAATAATAATAATAACAATAATAACATTGATTATTTATTCATTTATTTTTGACCTACTAAAATTGTTATGCTAAATTTCAGGACACATCATCAGTAGTGCTCCTCAGAGTCATTGGGTGTTTCGGCCTTTAATCACTATACACCCTCATCTGAGGCGGCCAGCCGTGGGTCGATCACTCCCCGGCCTGTGTCCCATAGCCAATCAGTTACATTTGTAAAGTGTTTTGAAATATAAGTATTGCTAAGATGCGATTTTATTTAAAAACGTTAGTTTGGTTAATTAATTTTTAACATTTATTTTGACTATAATAGTCAGATTTAAATGACAATTAGTTATTACTTTTCTAGCTAAAAAATCATATTTGCAAAGTGTTTTTAACTGCAGGTTTTATTAAGAAGCTATTTCTTCTGGCTAATGTACTATTTTTTTTTTTTTTTTTTTTTTTTTTTTTTTTTTTTTTTTGGCAGGATTTAGACGTTAATTAATTTAAAAGCTTTTACAGATTTAAAACTAAAAACAAATAAAGTTGCTAAAAAGTGTGGTGCACAATGGACTGGTGCATGGGTGGTGCTAAGTCACCAAGTAGAAGATTTGGCCCCATTTAAGGTCTGTTGGCCCCAGACCACCCAACTGCGTGCTGTCCTAGTGGACCCAGGAGGGCTGGCTACTTACCTAGCTCTGACCAGAATGACTCTTGTTAACACCGCAAGGTTTCCCGAGTCACCCGAACAGAGCCTGCTACTAGGTCTACCCAACTAAAAATTGTCTATCTATCAGCCTTGCCTGGGTAGGCCTTCTCTAGCTAAACCAGGGGTCCGGAGGTAGGTCCCGTGCAATACGTCACCTCCAGATGTCCCTGGTTGGGTAGCAACCCAGCGGATGACTTCCCTACCTGTTCCACCTCACAAGGAGCTGGAACCCTTCGGGAAGCCATCAAGCTTCTACTGGGTTGTGTCCCCTGGGGTTAAGCGTGTGTCAGCGGATTCCTTCCATACATTACTCCAGAAGAGTAGATTCGGGAAGTAATCAGGCTTCTACTGACGTAGCCGCCCCCCGGCTCGGATCGTGAGTGGTCACGTCCGGCCAACTCATTGGTAATAACAAGTGTTCCTGTTTATGGTGGATTCTAAAAATTTGAAACGCGTATAAGCCCTATACGTGTGTAAACATCGGGAAGAGGGGGTTCTATTGTGTAATTAGAAGAAAACCGCGTGCGAATAGCCCCAACGGTTGCTGAGATATTAGCATTTAAAGCCATAAAATGAATAGGCCCATGATTCTCTTTTTCTCGAATATAAAGTAGTTTAATGCTGCGCATAATTATCATGTCCAGCGAATCATAATCGGCTGCGCATCTACCCTCAGCGGGATGTGTGTTGAGAAAGAAAGGCTGTGACGTGCAGATTTGCTGATTTTAATGGGCCTCCTTCCTCCATTACACTGTGTTATCCACAAACACTGGATAAGGGTGTGTCCCATGAAGGAGGCCTGTGAAGGTCCGGCCCCTAGTCCGGGTGTGACATTTGGGGGCGGGGCTAAGTGTTAAGACTCCTCCCACTTTTTTTTTTTTTTTTTTTTTTTTTTTTTTTTTTTTTTTTTTTTTTTTTTTTTTTTTGTGATTTGGATTATGGCTAGGAATAGGGTCAAAAATGTTTTTACTTTTTTATGTATTCATTTATTTGTATTATATATTTAACTTTTATTCCTTTATTTATTTTATATTGGGTTGTAGGTTTGTGTGTTGAGATTATGTTAGGGTTAATTTACTATTATTATTATTATTATTATTATTATTATTATTATTAACATTATTATTATTATTATTATTTTATTATTAATTAATTAATTAATTAATTAATTTATTTTTTATTTATTATTTATTTATTTATTTATTTATTTATGTTAAGACTCCTCCCACTTTTTTTTTTTTTTTTTTTTTTTTTTTTTTTTTTTTTTTTTTTTTTGTGATTTGGATTATGGCTAGGAATAGGGTCAAAAATGTTTTTACTTTTTTATGTATTCATTTATTTGTATTATATATTTAACTTTTATTCCTTTATTTATTTTATATTTGGTTGTAGGTTTGTGTGTCGAGATTATGTTAGGGTTAATTTACTTTTATTATTATTATTATTATTATTATTATTATTAATAATATTATTATTATTAATATTATTATTATTATTATTATTATTATTATTTAATTAATTAATTTATTTATTTTTTATTTATAAATTTTTTATTTATTTATTTATTTATTTATTTTTTCGGTTAGGATTAGTTTTGAGGTTCAGGTTAGTGTTAGTGTTGGGTTTAGGGTTACGTTTAGGGTTTAGGCTAGGATTAGGGACAAGATTAGGGTTATATTTTAAGTTTAGGGTTATGTTTAGGTTTAGGATTAGAGTTTAAGTTAAGATTAGGGTTAGAATCAGAGTTTGGGTTATAGCTAGGATTAGGGTTCCAGTTAGAATTAGGGTTCGGATTGGAGTTGGGGTTGAGGATAAGGTTAAGTTTAGGGTTCAGGTTAGGATTAGGGACTAGGTTAGGGTTAGAGTTGAGGTTAAGGTTTAGGTTTAAGTTTAAGGTTAGGGTTAGGGTTAGAGCTTAGGTTAAGGTTAGGGTTAGAATTAGGGTTTGGGTTAAGCATAGGTCATGGCTAGGGTTGAGATTAGGGTTAGGACTAAGGTTGATCTTAGGGTTGAGGTTAGGGTTAAGTTTTAGACTTATAGGGTTATGTTTAGGTGTAGGGTTAGAGTTCCGGTTAGTGTTTGGTTAAGATTAGGGTTGGGATTAGGGTTTGGGTTAAAGATAGGTTATGGTTAGGGTTAGGGTTGGAGTTAGGGTTAAGTTTAGGGTTCAGGTTAGGATTAGGGACTAGGTTAGGGTTGAGGTTAAGGTTTAGGTTTAAGTTTAAGGTTAGGGTTAGGGTTAGAGCTTAGGTTAAGGTTAGGGTTAGAATTAGTGTTTGGGTTAAGCATAGGTCATGGCTAGGGTTAGGATTAGGGTTAGGACTAGGGTTGATCTTAGAGTTGAGGTTAAGTTTTAGACTTTTAGGGTTATGTTTAGGTGTAGGGTTAGAGTTCCGGTTAGGGTTAGGGTTAGGTCAAGATTAGGGTTAGGATTAGGGTTTGGGTTAAGGATAGGTTATGGTTAGGGTTGGGGTTGGAGTTAGGGTTAAGTTTAGGGTTCAGGTTAGGATTAGGGACAAGGTTAAGTGTAGGGCAAAGATTGGGGTGGGGCGAACATCAAGTTCGTGCAGGTGTGGACGTGAGGGAGAGCAGAATGAGGGCGAGCCACTAGACTGAGCAGGTCAACCCCCTATGCCTGTTTGGGCATTTTTCCACTCACCTACCCGTCCTTCCTACCATCCCTTGATGAGTATAAGGCCGGGCAGGTGCGAGAGAAAGGGTGTCTCAAGGCTGGAGTTTCGATTCGGTCGTCGGATGACCTTTTGGATTAAAATCTTTTGTCTATGTTATTGGCTGTGTTTGCCGTTGAACATGAGCACCGGGAAGACATTCTTTGCTACTGTGAGTCTGATAGCGTGCTTGGTCCGAAGGCTCTGGCTAGGGTTAGGTTTTTGTGTTTACAATGACTCCCCCCGTCACAGTCCGGAAACTGCTAGGTTGAATAGGGAGCCAAGGGAAGTGCACTGGCCGGCGCCTGTTAAGCACTGCTATAGCTCAGTTCGTTATTGTCTTTTTGTGAGTTGCCCGTATTGGGTTTTGGTTGAAGTACTTTTTTGGCACCCTTTTCAGCATTGGTCAGTTTGAGGTGACACAGGAAGTGGAGCAGAGTAAGGGTTAGGATTTAGACTTAGGGCCAGGATTTTAGGGAACAGATAAAGCTATATCATGTGGTGAAGAGCAGGATTAGATATTAGGGCTAAAACTAGTGTTTTTAGAGATGGGGTAAACCGTTAAAGATTAATGTTAGGGCCAGGGCCAAGATTTTTAGGGAAAGGATTAAGCTTTAAATATTGGAATGAAGTTTTAGGGGTGGGGCGAACATCAAGTTTGTGCAGGTGCGGACGTGAGGGAGAGCAGAATGAGGGCGAGCCACTGGACTGAGCAGGTCAACCCCCTATGCCTGTTTGGGCATTTTTCCACTCACCTACCCGTCCTTCCCACCATCCCTTGATGAGTATAAGGCCGGGCAGGTGCGAGAGAAAGGGTGTCTCAAGGCTGGAGTTTTGATTGGGTCGTCAGATGACCATTCAGGTTAGGATCTTTTGTCTATAAGTATAAGACTAGACGTTGGATTTAGTACTAGTATTTTAAGGGGTAGGGGCAAACTGAAAATATTGGAGTGAAGATAAAGGTTAGGTTTTATGTGAAGGGCAAACCTGAAGTTTATGCGGTCATGGGCATAAGGGGGATTGGGCCAGATTTTATCCATAGTTTTTATCCAAGGTTAAGTTATTGCTCTTGGTCATTATTTATTGTATTTATATTATGTATTTATATTTTTATTTATTTATTTATTTATTATTTATTTATTATTTATTTATAATTCATTATATTTATTTATGTATTTATTTATTTTATTTTGTTTTTATTTATCTATTTATTTATTTATTTATTTATTTATTTATTTATTTATTATTTTTTTTATAAAATTTTATTTTTAATTTTATTTTTTTATTTATTTATTATTATTATTATTATTTTTTTTTTCTATTTATTTATTTATTTATTTATTATTATTATTTATTTCTATTTATTTATTTATTTATTTATTTATTTATTATTTATTTCTATTTATTTATTTATTTATTTATTTATTTATTGTTATTATTTATTTCTATTTATTTATTTATTTATTTATAATTTTTTAAAAAATATTTATTTATTTTTTTAAAAACTCAGTCTGCCCTGTTTTAATTAGAATACCCTGCTAGAGTTCAAATAATTTGTTTGATGTTTCTAATGTTTCATTATTTTAGGGTTAGATTGTCCTTTTGACCTACTTTAATTGTTATGCTGAGCATTAGGTGTTTTGGCCTTTGATCACTAGAGGCTAAAGGTTCCCAACAGAGTAGTTTTAGTTGTGTAAATACCGTCAGTCTAACAGGTGTCTGAATAATGTTTTGGTCCGACTGTACCTTTCTATCAAAGTTATCATACGATATTAAGATGAACTTGTTCTGCCATAATTTAACTCTGAATTCATGTCATATGTTATTACTATAGCGAATAAACTGTGATAATGTGAGAAATGTTTAAGGTGTCCGAATCATTTTTGGTCTGACTGCACATATTGTATTTTTTTATTATTTTTATTGTTAGTATTATTTATTTATTTATTTATTCTATTTATTTAGGTCAATTATTCCACATATATATACATATATACACATGCATTCGCATTTTTTTATTCCATTAAAAAAAAAAATATATATATAATAATAATAATAACAATAATAACATTGATTATTTATTCATTTATTTTTGACCTACTAAAATTGTTATGCTAAATTTCAGGACACATCATCAGTAGTGCTCCTCAGAGTCATTGGGTGTTTCGGCCTTTAATCACTATACACCCTCATCTGAGGCGGCCAGCCGTGGGTCGATCACTCCCCGGCCTGTGTCCCATAGCCAATCAGTTACATTTGTAAAGTGTTTTGAAATATAAGTATTGCTAAGATGCGATTTTATTTAAAAACGTTAGTTTGGTTAATTAATTTTTAACATTTATTTTGACTATAATAGTCAGATTTAAATGACAATTAGTTATTACTTTTCTAGCTAAAAAATCATATTTGCAAAGTGTTTTTAACTGCAGGTTTTATTAAGAAGCTATTTCTTCTGGCTAATGTACTATTTTTTTTTTTTTTTTTTTTTTTTTTTTTTTTTTTTTTTTTTTTTTTTTTTGGCAGGATTTAGACGTTAATTAATTTAAAAGCTTTTACAGATTTAAAACTAAAAACAAATAAAGTTGCTAAAAAGTGTGGTGCACAATGGACTGGTGCATGGGTGGTGCTAAGTCACCAAGTAGAAGATTTGGCCCCATTTAAGGTCTGTTGGCCCCAGACCACCCAACTGCGTGCTGTCCTAGTGGACCCAGGAGGGCTGGCTACTTACCTAGCTCTGACCAGAATGACTCTTGTTAACACCGCAAGGTTTCCCGAGTCACCCGAACAGAGCCTGCTACTAGGTCTACCCAACTAAAAATTGTCTATCTATCAGCCTTGCCTGGGTAGGCCTTCTCTAGCTAAACCAGGGGTCCGGAGGTAGGTCCCGTGCAATACGTCACCTCCAGATGTCCCTGGTTGGGTAGCAACCCAGCGGATGACTTCCCTACCTGTTCCACCTCACAAGGAGCTGGAACCCTTCGGGAAGCCATCAAGCTTCTACTGGGTTGTGTCCCCTGGGGTTAAGCGTGTGTCAGCGGATTCCTTCCATACATTACTCCAGAAGAGTAGATTCGGGAAGTAATCAGGCTTCTACTGACGTAGCCGCCCCCCGGCTCGGATCGTGAGTGGTCACGTCCGGCCAACTCATTGGTAATAACAAGTGTTCCTGTTTATGGTGGATTCTAAAAATTTGAAACGCGTATAAGCCCTATACGTGTGTAAACATCGGGAAGAGGGGGTTCTATTGTGTAATTAGAAGAAAACCGCGTGCGAATAGCCCCAACGGTTGCTGAGATATTAGCATTTAAAGCCATAAAATGAATAGGCCCATGATTCTCTTTTTCTCGAATATAAAGTAGTTTAATGCTGCGCATAATTATCATGTCCAGCGAATCATAATCGGCTGCGCATCTACCCTCAGCGGGATGTGTGTTGAGAAAGAAAGGCTGTGACGTGCAGATTTGCTGATTTTAATGGGCCTCCTTCCTCCATTACACTGTGTTATCCACAAACACTGGATAAGGGTGTGTCCCATGAAGGAGGCCTGTGAAGGTCCGGCCCCTAGTCCGGGTGTGACATTTGGGGGCGGGGCTAAGTGTTAAGACTCCTCCCACTTTTTTTTTTTTTTTTTTTTTTTTTTTTTTTTTGTGATTTGGATTATGGCTAGGAATAGGGTTAAAAATGTTTTTACTTTTTTATGTATTCATTTATTTGTATTATATATTTAACTTTTATTCCTTTATTTATTTTATATTGGGTTGTAGGTTTGTGTGTTGAGATTATGTTAGGGTTAATTTACTATTATTATTATTATTATTATTATTATTATTATTATTAACATTATTATTATTATTATTATTTTATTATTAATTAATTAATTAATTAATTAATTTATTTTTTATTTATTATTTATTTATTTATTTTTTTATTTATGTTAAGACTCCTTCCACTTTTTTTTTTTTTTTTTTTTTTTTTTTTTTTTTTTTTTTTGTTTGTGATTTGGATTATGGCTAGGAATAGGGTCAAAAATTTTTTTTTTTTTTTATGTATTCATTTATTTGTATTATATATTTTATTTTTATTCCTTTATTTATTTTATATTGGGTTGTAGGTTTGTGTGTCGAGATTATGTTAGGGTTAATTTACTTTTATTATTATTATTATTATTATTATTATTAATAATATTATTATTAGTAATATTATTATTATTATTATTATTATTATTATTTAATTAATTAATTAATTTATTTTTTATTTATAAATTTTTTATTTATTTATTTATTTATTTATTTTTTCGGTTAGGATTAGTTTTGAGGTTCAGGTTAGTGTTAGTGTTGGGTTTAGGGTTACGTTTAGGGTTTAGGCTAGGATTAGGGACAAGATTAGGGTTATATTTTAAGTTTAGGGTTATGTTTAGGTTTAGGATTAGAGTTTAAGTTAAGATTAGGGTTAGAATCAGAGTTTGGGTTATAGCTAGGATTAGGGTTCCAGTTAGAATTAGGGTTCGGATTGGAGTTGGGGTTGAGGATAAGGTTAAGTTTAGGGTTCAGGTTAGGATTAGGGACTAGGTTAGGGTTAGAGTTGAGGTTAAGGTTTAGGTTTAAGTTTAAGGTTAGGGTTAGGGTTAGAGCTTAGGTTAAGGTTAGGGTTAGAATTAGGGTTTGGGTTAAGCATAGGTCATGGCTAGGGTTGAGATTAGGTTAGGACTAAGGTTGATCTTAGGGTTGAGGTTAGGGTTAAGTTTTAGACTTATAGGTTATGTTTAGGTGTAGGGTTAGAGTTCCGGTTAGTGTTTGGTTAAGATTAGGTTGGGATTAGGGTTTGGGTTAAAGATAGGTTATGGTTAGGGTTAGGTTGGAGTTAGGTTAAGTTTAGGTTCAGGTTAGGATTAGGGACAAGGTTAAGTGTAGGGCAAAGATTGGGGTGGGGCTAACATCAAGTTCAGGCAGGTGTGGACGTGAGGGAGAGCAGAATGAGGGCGAGCCACTAGACTGAGCAGGTCAACCCCTATGCCTGTTTGGGCATTTTTCCACTCACCTACCCGTCCTTCCTACCATCCCTTGATGAGTATAAGGCCGGGCAGGTGCGAGAAAGGGTGTCTCAAGGCTGGAGTTTCGATTCGGTCGCCGGATGACCTTTGGATTAAAAATCTTTGTCTATGTTATTGGCTGTGTTTGCCGTTGAACATGAGCACCGGGAAGACATTCTTTGCTACTGTGAGTCTGATAGCGTGCTTGGTCCGAAGGCTCTGGCTAGGGTTAGGTTTTTGTGTTTACAATGACTCCCCCCGTCACAGTCCGGAAACTGCTAGGTTGAATAGGGAGCCAAGGGAAGTGCACTGGCCGGCGCCTGTTAAGCACTGCTATAGCTCAGTTCGTTATTGTCTTTTTGTGAGTTGCCCGTATTGGGTTTTGGTTGAAGTACTTTTTTGGCACCCTTTTCAGCATTGGTCAGTTTGAGGTGACACAGGAAGTGGAGCAGAGTAAGGGTTAGGATTTAGACTTAGGGCCAGGATTTTAGGGAACAGATAAAGCTATATCATGTGGTGAAGAGCAGGATTAGATATTAGGGCTAAAACTAGTGTTTTTAGAGATGGGGTAAACCGTTAAAGATTAATGTTAGGGCCAGGGCCAAGATTTTTAGGGAAAGGATTAAGCTTTAAATATTGGAATGAAGTTTTAGGGGTGGGGCGAACATCAAGTTTGTGCAGGTGCGGACGTGAGGGAGAGCAGAATGAGGGCGAGCCACTGGACTGAGCAGGTCAACCCCCTATGCCTGTTTGGGCATTTTTCCACTCACCTACCCGTCCTTCCCACCATCCCTTGATGAGTATAAGGCCGGGCAGGTGCGAGAGAAAGGGTGTCTCAAGGCTGGAGTTTTGATTGGGTCGTCAGATGACCATTCAGGTTAGGATCTTTTGTCTATAAGTATAAGACTAGACGTTGGATTTAGTACTAGTATTTTAAGGGGTAGGGGCAAACTGAAAATATTGGAGTGAAGATAAAGGTTAGGTTTTATGTGAAGGGCAAACCTGAAGTTTATGCGGTCATGGGCATAAGGGGGATTGGGCCAGATTTTATCCATAGTTTTTATCCAAGGTTAAGTTATTGCTCTTGGTCATTATTTATTATATTTATGTATTTATTTTATGTATTTATATTTTTATTTATTTATTTATTTATTATTTATTTATTATTTATTTATAATTCATTATATTTATTTATGTATTTATTTATTCTATTTTGTTTTTATTTATCTATTTATTTATTTATTTATTTATTTATTTATTTATTTATTTATTATTTTTTTTATAAAATTTTATTTTTAATTTTATTTTTTTTATATTTATTTATTTATTTTTTTTAAATTTATTTATTTATTTTTTATTTATTTATTTTCTGTTTATTTATTTATTTATTTATTATTATTATTTATTTCTATTTATTTATTTATTTATTTATTTATTTATTATTTATTTCTATTTATTTATTTATTTATTTATTTATTTATTTATTTATTGTTATTATTTATTTCTATTTATTTATTTATTTATTTATAATTTTTAAAAAATATTTATTTATTTTTTTAAAAACTCAGTCTGCCCTGTTTTAATTAGAATACCCTGCTAGAGTTCAAATAATTTGTTTGATGTTTCTAATGTTTCATTATTTTAGGGTTAGATTGTCCTTTTGACCTACTTTAATTGTTATGCTGAGCATTAGGTGTTTTGGCCTTTGATCACTAGAGGCTAAAGGTTCCCAACAGAGTAGTTTTAGTTGTGTAAATACCGTCAGTCTAACAGGTGTCTGAATAATGTTTTGGTCCGACTGTACCTTTCTATCAAAGTTATCATACGATATTAAGATGAACTTGTTCTGCCATAATTTAACTCTGAATTCATGTCATATGTTATTACTATAGCGAATAAACTGTGATAATGTGAGAAATGTTTAAGGTGTCCGAATCATTTTTGGTCTGACTGCACATATTGTATTTTTTTATTATTTTTATTGTTAGTATTATTTATTTATTTATTTATTCTATTTATTTAGGTCAATTATTCCACATATATATACATATATACACATGCATTCGCATTTTTTTTTTTTTTTTTTTTTTTTTTTTTAAATTATATTCCATTAAAAAATATATATATATATAATAATAATAATAACAATAATAACATTGATTATTTATTCATTTATTTTTGACCTACTAAAATTGTTATGCTAAATTTCAGGACACATCATCAGTAGTGCTCCTCAGAGTCATTGGGTGTTTCGGCCTTTAATCACTATACACCCTCATCTGAGGCGGCCAGCCGTGGGTGGATCAGTCCGGGCGCTGTGTCCCATAGCCAATCAGTTATATTTGTAAAGTGTTTTGAAATATAAGTATTGCTAAGATGCGATTTTATTTAAAAACGTTAGTTTGGTTAATTAATTTTTAACATTTATTTTGACTATAATAGTCAGATTTAAATGACAATTAGTTATTACTTTTCTAGCTAAAAAATCATATTTGCAAAGTGTTTTTAACTGCAGGTTTTATTAAGAAGCTATTTCTTCTGGCTAATGTACTTTTTTTTTTTTTTTTTTTTTTTTTTTTTTTTTTTTTTTTTTTTTTTTTTTTTTATGGCAGGATTTAGACGTTAATTAATTTAAAAGCTTTTACAGATTTAAAACTAAAAACAAATAAAGTTGCTAAAAAGTGTGGTGCACAATGGACTGGTGCATGGGTGGTGCTAAGTCACCAAGTAGAAGATTTGGCCCCATTTAAGGTCTGTTGGCCCCAGACCACCCAACTGCGTGCTGTCCTAGTGGACCCAGGAGGGCTGGCTACTTACCTAGCTCTGACCAGAATGACTCTTGTTAACACCGCAAGGTTTCCCGAGTCACCCGAACAGAGCCTGCTACTAGGTCTACCCAACTAAAAATTGTCTATCTATCAGCCTTGCCTGGGTAGGCCTTCTCTAGCTAAACCAGGGGTCCGGAGGTAGGTCCCGTGCAATACGTCACCTCCAGATGTCCCTGGTTGGGTAGCAACCCAGCGGATGACTTCCCTACCTGTTCCACCTCACAAGGAGCTGGAACCCTTCGGGAAGCCATCAAGCTTCTACTGGGTTGTGTCCCCTGGGGTTAAGCGTGTGTCAGCGGATTCCTTCCATACATCACTCCAGAAGAGTAGATTCGGGAAGTAATCAGGCTTCTACTGACGTAGCCGCCCCCCGGCTCGGATCGTGAGTGGTCACGTCCGGCCAACTCATTGGTAATAACAAGTGTTCCTGTTTATGGTGGATTCTAAAAATTTGAAACGCGTATAAGCCCTATACGTTGTAAACATCGGGAAGAGGGGGTTCTATTGTGTAATTAGAAGAAAACCGCGTGCGAATAGCCCCAACGGTTGCTGAGATATTAGCATTTAAAGCCATAAAATGAATAGGCCCATGATTCTCTTTTTCTCGAATATAAAGTAGTTTAATGCTGCGCATAATTATCATGTCCAGCGAATCATAATCGGCTGCGCATCTACCCTCAGCGGGATGTGTGTTGAGAAAGAAGGGCTGTGACGTGCAGATTTGCTGATTTTAATGGGCCTCCTTCCTCCATTACACTGTGTTATCCACAAACACTGGATAAGGGTGTGTCCCATGAAGGAGGCCTGTGAAGGTCCGGCCCCTAGTCCGGGTGTGACATTTGGGGGCGGGGCTAAGTGTTAAGACTCCTCCCACTTTTTTTTTTTTTTTTTTTTTTTTTTTTTTTTTTTTTTTTTTTTTTTTTTTTGTGATTTGGATTATGGCTAGGAATAGGGTCAAAAATGTTTTTACTTTTTTATGTATTCAGTTATTTGTATTATATATTTAACTTTTATTCCTTTATTTATTTTATATTGGGTTGTAGGTTTGTGTGTTGAGATTATGTTAGGGTTAATTTACTATTATTATTATTATTATTATTATTATTATTATTATTATTATTATTAACATTATTATTATTATTATTATTTTATTATTAATTAATTAATTAATTTATTTATTTATTTTTTATTTATTATTTATTTATTTATTTATTTATTTATGTTAAGACTCCTCCCACTTTTTTTTTTTTTTTTTTTTTTGTGATTTGGATTATGGCTAGGAATAGGGTCAAAAATGTTTTTTCTTTTTTATGTATTCATTTATTTGTATTATATATTTAACTTTTATTCCTTTATTTATTTTATATTGGGTTGTAGGTTTGTGTGTCGAGATTATGTTAGGGTTAATTTACTTTTATTATTATTATTATTATTATTATTATTAATAATATTATTATTATTAATATTATTATTATTATTATTATTATTATTATTTAATTAATTAATTTATTTATTTTTTATTTATAAATTTTTTATTTATTTATTTATTTATTTATTTTTTCGGTTAGGATTAGTTTTGAGGTTCAGGTTAGTGTTAGTGTTGGGTTTAGGGTTACGTTTAGGGTTTAGGCTAGGATTAGGGACAAGATTAGGGTTATATTTTAAGTTTAGGGTTATGTTTAGGTTTAGGATTAGAGTTTAAGTTAAGATTAGGGTTAGAATCAGAGTTTGGGTTATAGCTAGGATTAGGGTTCCAGTTAGAATTAGGGTTCGGATTGGAGTTGGGGTTGAGGATAAGGTTAAGTTTAGGGTTCAGGTTAGGATTAGGGACTAGGTTAGGGTTAGAGTTGAGGTTAAGGTTTAGGTTTAAGTTTAAGGTTAGGGTTAGGGTTAGAGCTTAGGTTAAGGTTAGGGTTAGAATTAGGGTTTGGGTTAAGCATAGGTCATGGCTAGGGTTGAGATTAGGGTTAGGACTAAGGTTGATCTTAGGGTTGAGGTTAGGGTTAAGTTTTAGACTTATAGGGTTATGTTTAGGTGTAGGGTTAGAGATCCGGTTAGTGTTTGGTTAAGATTAGGGTTGGGATTAGGGTTTGGGTTAAAGATAGGTTATGGTTAGGGTTAGGGTTGGAGTTAGGGTTAAGTTTAGGGTTCAGGTTAGGATTAGGGACTAGGTTAGGGTTGAGGTTAAGGTTTAGGTTTAAGTTTAAGGTTAGGGTTAGGTTAGAGCTTAGGTTAAGGTTAGGTTAGAATTAGTGTTTGGGTTAAGCATAGGTCATGGCTAGGTTAGGATTAGGTTAGGACTAGGGTTGATCTTAGAGTTGAGGTTAAGTTTTAGACTTTTAGGTTATGTTTAGGTGTAGGGTTAGAGTTCCAAGTTAGGTTAGGTTAGGTCAAGATTAGGTTAGGATTAGGTTTGGGTTAAGGATAGGTTATGGTTAGGTTGGGGTTGGAGTTAGGTTAAGTTTAGGTTCAGGTTAGGATTAGGACAAGGTTAAGTGTAGGGCAAAGATTGGGGTGGGGCGAACATCAAGTTCGTGCAGGTGTGGACGTGAGGGAGAGCAGAATGAGGGCGAGCCACTAGACTGAGCAGGTCAACCCCTATGCCTGTTTGGGCATTTTTCCACTCACCTACCCGCCCTTCCTACCATCCCTTGATGAGTATAAGGCCGGGCAGGTGCGAGAAAGGGTGTCTCAAGGCTGGAGTTTCGATTCGGTCGCCGGATGACCTTTTGGATTAAAAATCTTTGTCTATGTTATTGGCTGTGTTTGCCGCTGAACATGAGCACCGGGAAGACATTCTTTGCTACTGTGAGTCTGATAGCGTGCTTGGTCCGAAGGCTCTGGCTAGGGTTAGGTTTTTGTGTTTACAATGACTTCCGTCACAGTCCGGAAACTGCTAGGTTGAATAGGGAGCCAAGGGAAGTGCACTGGCCGGGCGCCTGTTAAGCACTGCTATAGCTCAGTTCGTTATTGTCTTTTTGTGAGTTGTCTGTATTGGGTTTTGGTTGAAGTATTTTTGGCCCCCTTTTCAGCATTGGTCAGTTTGAGGTGACACAGGAAGTGGAGCAGAGTAAGGGTTAGGATTTAGACTTAGGGCCAGGATTTTAGGGAACAGATAAAGCTATATCATGTGGTGAAGAGCAGGATTAGATATTAGGCTAAAACTAGTGTTTTTAGAGATGGGGTAAACCGTTAAAGATTAATGTTAGGCCAGGGCCAAGATTTTTAGGGAAAGGATTAAGCTTTAAATATTGGAATGAAGTTTTAGGGTGGGGCTAACATCAAGTTTGTGCAGGTGCGGACGTGAGGGAGAGCAGAATGAGGGCGAGCCACTGGACTGAGCAGGTCAACCCCTATGCCTGTTTGGGCATTTTTCCACTCACCTACTCCGCCCTTCCCACCATCCCTTGATGAGTATAAGGCCGGGCAGGTGCGAGAGAAAGGGTGTCTCAAGGCTGGAGTTTTGATTGGGTCGTCAGATGACCATTCAGGTTAGGATCTTTGTCTATAAGTATAAGACTAGACGTTGGATTTAGTACTAGTATTTTAAGGGTAGGGCAAACTGAAAATATTGGAGTGAAGATAAAGGTTAGGTTTTATGTGAAGGGCAAACCTGAAGTTTATGCGGTCATGGGCATAAGGGGATTGGGCCAGATTTTATCCATAGTTTTTATCCAAGGTTGCTATTGCTCTTGGTCATTATTTATTATATTTATGTATTTATTTTATGTATTTATATTTTTATTTATTTATTTATTTATTATTTATTTATTATTTATTTATAATTCATTATATTTTTTTATGTATTTATTTATTTTATTTTGTTTTTATTTATCTATTTATTTATTTATTTATTTATTTATTTATTTATTATTTTTTATAAAATTTTATTTTTAATTTTATTTTTTTATTTATTTATTTATTTTTTAAAATTTATTTATTTATTTATTTATTATTATTATTATTTCTATTTATTTATTTATTTATTTATTATTATTATTTATTTCTATTTATTTATTTATTTATTTATTTATTTATTATTTATTTCTATTTATTTATTTATTTATTTATTTATTTATTTATTTATTGTTATTATTTATTTCTATTTATTTATTTATTTATTTATAATTTTTAAAAATATTTATTTATTTTTTTAAAAACTCAGTCTGCCCTGTTTTAATTAGGAATACCCTGCTAGAGTTCAAATAATTTGTTTGATGTTTCTAATGTTTCATTATTTTAGGTTAGATTGTCCTTTGACCTACTTTAATTGTTATGCTGAGCATTAGGTGTTTTGGCCTTTGATCACTAGAGGCTAAAGGTTCCCAACAGAGTAGTTTTAGTTGTGTAAATACCGCCAGTCTAACAGGTGTCTGAATAATGTTTTGGTCCGACTGTACCTTTCTATCAAAGTTATCATACGATATTAAGATGAACTTGTTCTGCCATAATTTAACTCTGAATTCATGTCATATGTTATTACTATAGCGAATAAACTGTGATAATGTGAGAAATGTTTAAGGTGTCCCAATTATTTTTGGTCTGACTGCACATATTGTATTTTTTTATTTTTTTTCTTGTTAGTATTATTTATTTATTTATTTATTCTATTTATTTAGGTCAATTATTCCACATATATATACATATATACACATGCATTCGCTTTTTTTTTTTTTTTTTTTTTTTTTTTTTTTTTTTTTTTTTATTCCATTAAAAAAAATATATATAATAATAATAATAACAATAATAACATTGATTATTTATTCATTTATTTTTGACCTACTAAAATTGTTATGCTAAATTTCAGGACACATCATCAGTAGTGCTCCTCAGAGTCATTGGGTGTTTCGCCTTTAATCACTATACACCCTCATCTGAGGCGGCCAGCCGTGGGTCGATCACTCCCTGCCTGTGTCCCATAGCCAATCAGTTATATTTGTAAAGTGTTTTGAAATATAAGTATTGCTAAGATGCGATTTTATTTAAAAACGTTAGTTTGGTTAATTAATTTTTAACATTTATTTTGACTATAATAGTCAGATTTAAATGACAATTAGTTATTACTTTTCTAGCTAAAAAATCATATTTGCAAAGTGTTTTTAACTGCAGGTTTTATTAAGAAGCTATTTCTTCTGGCTAATGTACTATTTTTTTTTTTTTTTTTTTTTTTTTTTTTATGGCAGGATTTAGACATTAATTAATTTGAAAGCTTTTACAGATTTAAAACTAAAAACAAATAAAGTTGCTAAAAAGTGTGGTGCACAATGGACTGGTGCATGGGTGGTGCTAAGTCACCAAGTAGAAGATTTGGCCCCATTTAAGGTCTGTTGGCCCCAGACCACCCAACTGCGTGCTGTCCTAGTGGACCCAGGAGGGCTGGCTACTTACCTAGCTCTGACCAGAATGACTCTTGTTAACACCGCAAGGTTTCCGAGTCACCCGAACAGAGCCTGCTACTAGGTCTACCCAACTAAAAATTGTCTATCTATCAGCCTTGCCTGGGTAGGCCTTCTAGCTAAACCAGGGTCCGGAGGTAGGTCCCGTGCAATACGCCACCTCCAGATGTCCCTGGTTGGGTAGCAACCAGCGGATGACTTCTACCTGTTCCACCTCACAAGGAGCTGGAACCCTTCGGGAAGCCATCAAGCTTCTACTGGGTTGTGTCCCCTGGGGTTGTTGCAGTGTCAGCGGATTCCTTCCATACATTACTCCAGAAGAGTAGATTCGAAGTAATCAGGCTTCTACTGACGAAGCCGCTCTCGGCTCGGATCGTGAGTGGTCACGTCCGCCAACTCATTGGTAATAACAAGTGTTCCTGTTTATGGTGGATTCTAAAATTTGAAACGCGTATAAGCCCTATAATGCGTGTGTAAACATCGGGAAGAGGGGGTTCTATTGTGTAATTAGAAGAAAACCGCTGCGTAATAGCCCCAACGGTTGCTGAGATATTAGCATTTAAAGCCATAAAATGAATAGGCCCATGATTCTCTTTTTCTTGAATATAAAGTAGTTTAATGCTGCGCATAATTATCATGTCCAGCGAATCATAATCGGCTGCGCATCTACCCTCAGCGGGATGTGTGTTGAGAAAGAAAGGCTGTGACGTGCAGATTTGCTGATTTTAATGGGCCTCCTTCCTCCATTACACTGTGTTATCCACAAACACTGGATAAGGGTGTGTCCCATGAAGGAGGCTCAGAAGGTCCGCCCCTAGTCCGGGTGTGACATTTGGGGCGGGGCTAAGTGTTAAGACTCCTCCCACTTTTTTTTTTTTTTTTTTTTTTTTTTTTTTTTGTGATTTGGATTATGGCTAGGAATAGGGTCAAAAATGTTTTTACTTTTTATGTATTCATTTATTTGTATTATATATTTAACTTTTATTCCTTTATTTATTTTATATTGGGTTGTAGGTTTGTGTGTTGAGATTATGTTAGGGTTAATTTACTATTATTATTATTATTATTATTATTATTATTATTATTATTATTATTAACATTATTATTATTATTATTATTTTATTATTAATTAATTAATTAATTAATTTATTTATTTTTTATTTATTATTTATTTATTTATTTATTTATTTATGTTAAGACTCCTCCCACTTTTTTTTTTTTTTTTTTTTGTGATTTGGATTATGGCTAGAATAGGTCAAAAATGTTTTTACTTTTTATGTATTCATTTATTTGTATTATATATTTAACTTTTATTCCTTTATTTATTTTATATTGGGTTGTAGGTTTGTGTGTCGAGATTATGTTAGGTTAATTTACTTTTATTATTATTATTATTATTATTATTATTAATAATATTATTATTTTTAATATTTTTATTATTATTATTTTTATTATTTTTATTATTATTTTTATTATTTATTTAATTATTTTTTTTATTTTTTTTTTATAAATTTTTTATTTATTTATTTATTTATTTATTTTTTTCAAGTTAGGATTAGTTTTGAGGTTCAGGTTAGTGTTAGTGTTGGGTTTAGGGTTACGTTTAGGTTTAGGCTAGGATTAGGGACAAGATTAGGTTATATTTTAAGTTTAGGTTATGTTTAGGTTTAGGATTAGAGTTTAAGTTAAGATTAGGTTAGAATCAGAGTTTGGGTTATAGCTAGGATTAGGTTCCAGTTAGAATTAGGTTCTGATTGGAGTTGGGGTTGAGGATAAGGTTAAGTTTAGGTTCAGGTTAGGATTAGGGACTAGGTTAGGTTAGAGTTGAGGTTAAGGTTTAGGTTTAAGTTTAAGGTTAGGTTAGGTTAGAGCTTAGGTTAAGGTTAGGTTAGAATTAGGGTTTGGGTTAAGCATAGGTCATGGCTAGGTTGAGATTAGGTTAGACTAAGGTTGATCTTAGGTTGAGGTTAGGTTAAGTTTTAGACTTATAGGGTTATGTTTAGGTGTAGGGTTAGAGTTCCAAGTTAGTGTTTGGTTAAGATTAGGTTGGGATTAGGTTTGGGTTAAGGATAGGTTATGGTTAGGTTAGGCTGGAGTTAGGTTAAGTTTAGGTCAGGTTAGGTTAGATTAGGACTAGGTTAGGTTGAGGTTAAGGTTTAGGCCTTAAGTTTAAGGTTAGGTTAGGTTAGAGCTTAGGTTAAGGTTAGGTTAGAATTAGTGTTTAAGCAAGCCAGTCATGGCCAGGTTAGGATTAGGTTAGACTAGGCTGATCTTAGAGTTGAGGTTAAGTTTAGACTCAGGTTATGCCAGGTGTAGGGTTAGAGTTCAGGTTAGGTTAGGCCAGGCCAGGCCAGGTTAGGCCAGGCCAGGCCAGGCCAGGCCAGGCCAGGCCAGGCCAGGCCAGGCCAGGCCAGGCCAGGCCAGGCCAGGCCAGGCCAGGCCAGGCCAGGCCAGGCCAGGCCAGGCCAGGCCAGGCCAGGCCAGGCCAGGCCAGGCCAGGCCAGGCCAGGCCAGGCCAGGCCAGGCCAGGCCAGGCCAGGCCAGGCCAGGCCAGGCCAGGCCAGGCCAGGCCAGGCCAGGCCAGGCCAGGCCAGGCCAGGCCAGGCCAGGCCAGGCCAGGCCAGGCCAGGCCAGGCCAGGCCAGGCCAGGCCAGGCCAGGCCAGGCCAGGCCAGGCCAGGCCAGGCCAGGCCAGGCCAGGCCAGGCCAGGCCAGGCCAGGCCAGGCCAGGCCAGGCCAGGCCAGGCCAGGCCAGGCCAGGCCAGGCCAGGCCAGGCCAGGCCAGGCCAGGCCAGGCCAGGCCAGGCCAGGCCAGGCCAGGCCAGGCCAGGCCAGGCCAGGCCAGGCCAGGCCAGGCCAGGCCAGGCCAGGCCAGGCCAGGCCAGGCCAGGCCAGGCCAGGCCAGGCCAGGCCAGGCCAGGCCAGGCCAGGCCAGGCCAGGCCAGGCCAGGCCAGGCCAGGCCAGGCCAGGCCAGGCCAGGCCAGGCCAGGCCAGGCCAGGCCAGGCCAGGCCAGGCCAGGCCAGGCCAGGCCAGGCCAGGCCAGGCCAGGCCAGGCCAGGCCAGGCCAGGCCAGGCCAGGCCAGGCCAGGCCAGGCCAGGCCAGGCCAGGCCAGGCCAGGCCAGGCCAGGCCAGGCCAGGCCAGGCCAGGCCAGGCCAGGCCAGGCCAGGCCAGGCCAGGCCAGGCCAGGCCAGGCCAGGCCAGGCCAGGCCAGGCCAGGCCAGGCCAGGCCAGGCCAGGCCAGGCCAGGCCAGGCCAGGCCAGGCCAGGCCAGGCCAGGCCAGGCCAGGCCAGGCCAGGCCAGGCCAGGCCAGGCCAGGCCAGGCCAGGCCAGGCCAGGCCAGGCCAGGCCAGGCCAGGCCAGGCCAGGCCAGGCCAGGCCAGGCCAGGCCAGGCCAGGCCAGGCCAGGCCAGGCCAGGCCAGGCCAGGCCAGGCCAGGCCAGGCCAGGGCCAGGCCAGGCCAGGCCAGGCCAGGCCAGGCCAGGCCAGGCCAGGCCAGGCCAGGCCAGGCCAGGCCAGGCCAGGCCAGGCCAGGCCAGGCCAGGCCAGGCCAGGCCAGGCCAGGCCAGGCCAGGCCAGGCCAGGCCAGGCCAGGCCAGGCCAGGCCAGGCCAGGCCAGGCCAGGCCAGGCCAGGCCAGGCCAGGCCAGGCCAGGCCAGGCCAGGCCAGGCCAGGCCAGGCCAGGCCAGGCCAGGCCAGGCCAGGCCAGGCCAGGCCAGGCCAGGCCAGGCCAGGCCAGGCCAGGCCAGGCCAGGCCAGGCCAGGCCAGGCCAGGCCAGGCCAGGCCAGGCCAGGCCAGGCCAGGCCAGGCCAGGCCAGGCCAGGCCAGGCCAGGCCAGGCCAGGCCAGGCCAGGCCAGGCCAGGCCAGGCCAGGCCAGGCCAGGCCAGGCCAGGCCAGGCCAGGCCAGGCCAGGCCAGGCCAGGCCAGGCCAGGCCAGGCCAGGCCAGGCCAGGCCAGGCCAGGCCAGGCCAGGCCAGGCCAGGCCAGGCCAGGCCAGGCCAGGCCAGGCCAGGCCAGGCCAGGCCAGGCCAGGCCAGGCCAGGCCAGGCCAGGCCAGGCCAGGCCAGGCCAGGCCAGGCCAGGCCAGGCCAGGCCAGGCCAGGCCAGGCCAGGCCAGGCCAGGCCAGGCCAGGCCAGGCCAGGCCAGGCCAGGCCAGGCCAGGCCAGGCCAGGCCAGGCCAGGCCAGGCCAGGCCAGGCCAGGCCAGGCCAGGCCAGGCCAGGCCAGGCCAGGCCAGGCCAGGCCAGGCCAGGCCAGGCCAGGCCAGGCCAGGCCAGGCCAGGCCAGGCCAGGCCAGGCCAGGCCAGGCCAGGCCAGGCCAGGCTAGGCCAGGCCAGGCCAGGCCAGGCCAGGCCAGGCCAGGCTAGGCCAGGCCAGGCCAGGCCAGGCCAGGCTAGGCCAGGCCAGGCCAGGCTGTGCTGTGCCAGGCTGTGCCAGGCCAGGCCAGGCCAGGCCAGGCCAGGGCCAGGCCAGGCCAGGCCAGGCCAGGCCAGGCCAGGCCAGGCCAGGCCAGGCCAGGCCAGGCCAGGCCAGGCCAGGCCAGGCCAGGCCAGGCCAGGCCAGGCCAGGCCAGGCCAGGCCAGGCCAGGCCAGGCCAGGCCAGGCCAGGCCAGGCCAGGCCAGGCCAGGCCAGGCCAGGCCAGGCCAGGCCAGGCCAGGCCAGGCCAGGCCAGGCCAGGCCAGGCCAGGCCAGGCCAGGCCAGGCCAGGCCAGGCCAGGCCAGGCCAGGCCAGGCCAGGCCAGGCCAGGCCAGGCCAGGCCAGGCCAGGCCAGGCCAGGCCAGGCCAGGCCAGGCCAGGCCAGGCCAGGCCAGGCCAGGCCAGGCCAGGCCAGGCCAGGCCAGGCCAGGCCAGGCCAGGCCAGGCCAGGCCAGGCCAGGCCAGGCCAGGCCAGGCCAGGCCAGGCCAGGCCAGGCCAGGCCAGGCCAGGCCAGGCCAGGCCAGGCCAGGCCAGGCCAGGCCAGGCCAGGCCAGGCCAGGCCAGGCCAGGCCAGGCCAGGCCAGGCCAGGCCAGGCCAGGCCAGGCCAGGCCAGGCCAGGCTAGGCCAGGCCAGGCCAGCCAGGCCAGGCTGTCAGGCTAGGCCAGGGCCAGGCTAGGCTAGGCCAGGCCAGGCTAGGCCAGGCCAGGCTAGGCTAGGCCAGGCCAGGCTAGCCAGCTAGGCCAGGCCAGGCTAGGCTAGGCCAGGCTAGGCCAGGCTAGGCCAGGCCAGGCCAGGCTAGGCTAGGCCAGGCCAGGCCAGGCCAGGCCAGGCCAGGCCAGGCCAGGCCAGGCCAGGCCAGGCCAGGCCAGGCCAGGCCAGGCCAGGCCAGGCCAGGCCAGGCCAGGCCAGGCCAGGCTGTGCTGTGCCAGGCCAGGCCAGGCCAGGCCAGGCCAGGCCAGGCCAGGCCAGGCCAGGCCAGGCCAGGCCAGGCCAGGCCAGGCCAGGCCAGGCCAGGCCAGGCCAGGCCAGGCCAGGCCAGGCCAGGCCAGGCCAGGCCAGGCCAGGCCAGGCCAGGCCAGGCTGTGCCAGGCCAGGCCAGGCCAGGCCAGGCCAGGCCAGGCCAGGCCAGGCCAGGCCAGGCCAGGCCAGGCCAGGCCAGGCCAGGCCAGGCCAGGCCAGGCCAGGCCAGGCCAGGCCAGGCCAGGCCAGGCCAGGCCAGGCCAGGCCAGGCCAGGCCAGGCCAGGCCAGGCCAGGCCAGGCCAGGCCAGGCCAGGCCAGGCTGTGGCCAGGCCAGGCCAGGCCAGGCCAGGCCAGGCCAGGCCAGGCCAGGCCAGGCCAGGCCAGGCCAGGCCAGGCCAGGCCAGGCCAGGCCAGGCCAGGCCAGGCCAGGCCAGGCAGGCCAGGCCAGGCCAGGCCAGGCCAGGCCAGGCCAGGCCAGGCCAGGCTAGGCCAGGCCAGGCCAGGCCAGGCCAGGCCAGGCCAGGCCAGGCTAGGCTCAGGCCAGGCCAGGCTGTGCCAGGCCAGGCCAGGCCAGGCCAGGCCAGGCCAGGCCAGGCCAGGCCAGGCCAGGCCAGGCCAGGCCAGGCCAGGCCAGGCCAGGCCAGGCCAGGCTGTGCTGTGCCAGGCCAGGCCAGGCCAGGCCAGGCCAGGCCAGGCCAGGCCAGGCCAGGCCAGGCCAGGCCAGGCCAGGCCAGGCCAGGCCAGGCCAGGCCAGGCCAGGCCAGGCTGTGCTGTGCCAGGCCAGGCCAGGCCAGGCCAGGCCAGGCCAGGCCAGGCCAGGCCAGGCCAGGCCAGGCCAGGCCAGGCCAGGCTGTGCCAGGCCAGGCCAGGCCAGGCCAGGCCAGGCCAGGCCAGGCCAGGCCAGGCCAGGCCAGGCTGTGCCAGGCCAGGCCAGGCCAGGCCAGGCCAGGCCAGGCCAGGCCAGGCCAGGCCAGGCCAGGCCAGGCCAGGCCAGGCCAGGCCAGGCCAGGCCAGGCCAGGCCAGGCCAGGCCAGGCCAGGCCAGGCCAGGCCAGGCCAGGCCAGGCCAGGCCAGGCCAGGCCAGGCCAGGCCAGGCCAGGCCAGGCCAGGCCAGGCCAGGCCAGGCCAGGCCAGGCCAGGCCAGGGCCAGGCCAGGCCAGGCCAGGCCAGGCCAGGCCAGGCCAGGCCAGGCCAGGCCAGGCCAGGCCAGGCCAGGCCAGCCAGGCCAGGCCAGGCCAGGCCAGGCCAGGCCAGGCCAGGCCAGGCCAGGCCAGGCCAGGCCAGGCCAGGCCAGGCCAGGCCAGGCCAGGCCAGGCTGTGCCAGGCCAGGCCAGGCCAGGCCAGGCCAGGCCAGGCCAGGCCAGGCCAGGCCAGGCCAGGCCAGGCCAGGCCAGGCCAGGCCAGGCCAGGCCAGGCCAGGCCAGGCCAGGCCAGGCCAGGCCAGGCCAGGCCAGGCCAGGCCAGGCCAGGCCAGGCCAGGCCAGGCCAGGCCAGGCCAGGCCAGGCCAGGCCAGGCCAGGCCAGGCCAGGCCAGGCCAGGCCAGGCCAGGCCAGGCCAGGCCAGGCCAGGCCAGGCCAGGCCAGGCCAGGCCAGGCCAGGCCAGGCCAGGCCAGGCCAGGCCAGGCCAGGCCAGGCCAGGCCAGGCCAGGCCAGGCCAGGCCAGGCCAGGCCAGGCCAGGCCAGGCCAGGCCAGGCCAGGCCAGGCCAGGCCAGGCCAGGCCAGGCCAGGCCAGGCCAGGCCAGGCCAGGCCAGGCCAGGCCAGGCCAGGCCAGGCCAGGCCAGGCCAGGCCAGGCCAGGCCAGGCCAGGCCAGGCCAGGCCAGGCCAGGCCAGGCCAGGCCAGGCCAGGCCAGGCCAGGCCAGGCCAGGCCAGGCCAGGCCAGGCCAGGCTGTGCCAGGCCAGGCCAGGCCAGGCCAGGCCAGGCCAGGCCAGGCCAGGCCAGGCCAGGCCAGGCCAGGCCAGGGCCAGGCCAGGCCAGGCCAGGCCAGGCCAGGCCAGGCCAGGCCAGGCCAGGCCAGGCCAGGCCAGGCCAGGCCAGGCCAGGCCAGGCCAGGCCAGGCCAGGCCAGGCCAGGCCAGGCCAGGCCAGGCCAGGCCAGGCCAGGCCAGGCCAGGCCAGGCCAGGCCAGGCCAGGCCAGGCCAGGCCAGGCCAGGCCAGGCCAGGCCAGGCCAGGCCAGGCCAGGCCAGGCCAGGCCAGGCCAGGCCAGGCCAGGCCAGGCCAGGCCAGGCCAGGCCAGGCCAGGCCAGGCCAGGCCAGGCCAGGCCAGGCCAGGCCAGGCCAGGCCAGGCCAGGCCAGGCCAGGCCAGGCCAGGCCAGGCCAGGCCAGGCCAGGCCAGGCCAGGCCAGGCCAGGCCAGGCCAGGCCAGGCCAGGCCAGGCCAGGCCAGGCCAGGCCAGGCCAGGCCAGGCCAGGCCAGGCCAGGCCAGGCCAGGCCAGGGCCAGGCCAGGCCAGGCCAGGCCAGGCCAGGCCAGGCCAGGCTGTGCAGGCCAGGCCAGGCCAGGCCAGGCCAGGCCAGGCCAGGCCAGGCCAGGCCAGGCCAGGCTGTGCCAGGCCAGGCCAGGCCAGGCCAGGCCAGGCCAGGCCAGGCCAGGCCAGGCCAGGCTGTGCCAGGCCAGGCCAGGCCAGGCAGGCCAGGCCAGGCCAGGCCAGGCTCAGGCCAGGGCTGTGCCAGGCCAGGCCAGGCTGTGCCAGGCCAGGCTGTGCCAGGCCAGGCTAGGCCAGGCCAGGCCAGGCCAGGCCAGGCCAGGCTGTGCTGTGCCAGGCCAGGCCAGGCCAGGCTGTGCTGTGCCAGGCCAGGCCAGGCCAGGCCAGGCCTGTGCTGTGCCAGGCCAGGCCAGGCTGTGCTGTGCTGTGCCAGGCCAGGCCAGGCCAGGCCAGGCCAGGCTGTGCTGTGCCAGGCCAGGCCAGGCCAGGCCAGGCCAGGCCAGGCCAGGCCAGGCCAGGCCAGGCCAGGCCAGGCCAGGCCAGGCCAGGCCAGGCCAGGCCAGGCCAGGCCAGGCCAGGCCAGGCTGTGCCAGGCCAGGCCAGGCCAGGCCAGGCCAGGCCAGGCCAGGCCAGGCCAGGCCAGGCCAGGCCAGGCCAGGCCAGGCCAGGCCAGGCCAGGCCAGGCCAGGCCAGGCCAGGCCAGGCCAGGCCAGGCCAGCCAGGCCAGGCCAGGCCAGGCCAGGCCAGGCCAGGCCAGGCCAGGCCAGGCCAGGCCAGGCCAGGCCAGGCCAGGCCAGGCCAGGCCAGGCCAGGCCAGGCCAGGCCAGGCCAGGCCAGGCCAGGCCAGGCCAGGCCAGGCCAGGCCAGGCCAGGCCAGGCCAGGGCCAGGCCAGGCCAGGCCAGGCCAGGCCAGGCCAGGCCAGGCCAGGCCAGGCCAGGCCAGGCCAGGCCAGGCCAGGCCAGGCCAGGCCAGGCCAGGCCAGGCCAGGCCAGGCCAGGCCAGGCCAGGCCAGGCCAGGCCAGGCCAGGCCAGGCCAGGCCAGGCTGTGCCAGGCCAGGCCAGGCCAGGCTCAGGCCAGGCCAGGCCAGGCCAGGCCAGGCCAGGCCAGGCCAGGCCAGGCCAGGGCCAGGCCAGGCCAGGCCAGGCCAGGCCAGGCCAGGCTCAGGCCAGGCCAGGCCAGGCCAGGCCAGGCTCAGGCCAGGCCAGGCTCAGGCCAGGCCAGGCTAGGCTCAGGCCAGGCTCAGGCCAGGCCAGGCCAGGCCAGGCCAGGGCCAGGCTGTCAGGCCAGGCCAGGCTGCCAGGGCCAGGCCAGGCCAGGCTAGGCCTAGGCTGTGCTGTGCTGTGCTGTGCCAGGCCAGGCTGTGCCAGGTGCTGGAGGCCAGGCTGTGCCAGGCCAGCCAGGCCAGGCTGTGCCAGGCCAGGCCAGGCCAGGCCAGGCCAGGCCAGGCCAGTGCCAGGCCAGGCCAGGCCAGGCCAGGCCAGGCCAGGCCAGGCCAGGCCAGGCCAGGCCAGGGCCAGGCCAGGCCAGGCCAGGCCAGGCCAGGCCAGGCCAGGCCAGGCCAGGCCAGGCCAGGCCAGGCCAGGCCAGGCCAGGCCAGGCCAGGCCAGGCCAGGCCAGGCCAGGCCAGGCCAGGCCAGTGCCAGGCCAGGCCAGGCCAGGCCAGGCCAGGCCAGGCCAGGCCAGGCCAGGCCAGGCCAGGCCAGGCCAGGCCAGGCCAGGCCAGGCCAGGCCAGGCCAGGCCAGGCCAGGCCAGGCCAGGCCAGGCCAGGCCAGGCCAGGCCAGGCCAGGCCAGGCCAGGCCAGGCCAGGCCAGGCCAGGCCAGGCCAGGCCAGGCCAGGCCAGGGCCAGGCCAGGCCAGGCCAGGCCAGGCCAGGCCAGGCCAGGCCAGGCCAGGCTCAGGCCAGGCCAGGCCAGGCCAGGCCAGGCCAGGCCAGGCCAGGCCAGGCTAGGCCAGGCCAGCCAGCT